>JAPDNY010000060.1:0-215243 GCA_029375565.1 Gekko gecko
GGGAGTTCAGCGGGAGATTCAAATCCCCCAATAGGACTGTGGGTGTATATAGTTGGCTGCTGCTGGCCAGTTCTTGTCTTGTGTATGTATCCAATAAACCAGTACTGTTCAACATGTCATAGTCCACCTCTCCATGCAGTGAACCCAGTACTTTTCAACAACTTAGTGTCATCTGCAGACTTAGCCAATTCACTGCTTACTCCCAATTCCAAATCATTAATGAACAAGTTAAAAAGCACATGCCAAATAACATATACATGTGGTAGTGGTGAAAAGAACCATCAAGTCACAGCTGACTTATGGTGACCTCATAGGGATTCCAAGGCAAGAGAAGTTCAGAGGTGATTTGCCATTGCCTGGCTCCACATCACAACCCTCCTTTGTTAGCCTCCCATCCAAATACTAGCCAGGGCCAACCTTGCTTAGCTTCTGAGATCTGATGAGATCGGGCTTGCCTGGGCTATCAAGGCACATGAGGTAGACATCGCATAAAATTGTGTTAAAGCATTATAAAAATACAATTAAAGGAACAAATAGACCAGGAATAACAGCAGCAAAAGGGAAGCAGAACAAAAGTGTCACAACAAGAGCATGCAAAAGCAAAAGAAAACCAAAAAGGATATATTCATATCTCAGTATATTCATAAGGTAGGCATTCATTTCAGTTACACATAGTAAATTTCAGTAGAGCATGTATAGGAATGTGTAGATAGATCAGTTAATCACATGTAGGCAAGAATGTTATTTATTTCCTTAAAATATTGATATCCCATCACTCCTCATGACCATAAAATGGTTTATGTAATCTGTTCAAACAAATAATAAAGCAACAAAGACATAAAAACAAGAAAAATAGCCAGTGGTCTTAGAATTAAGAAATCAGCATTCGGAAATAGCACCAAAGTATTAAAACAGCATCAGCAGAAAAATCAATTGTTAGAGAACTAGAAATGCCTAATCTGTAATTTGTCTGTCCTTTTGGGATTCATCAGTAACCATGCAGCCTTGTTTAATTCCTCCTCAAAATCTGAATGTGGTTGCTTGCTTGTTCACATTATGCTAGTTGTATTCTTTTTGGTTACCTCTTTTAACAGTCTACTTTAAAAGTCTGTCTTTTTAAGGGATTAAAATGTGTACCTATGTGTTAAGTGTTGTTGTTGTTTTAATCCCATATACTTTCCACATCATTTGTGAGAGATTTGGGCTAAAATTCCAGTTAATCTACAAGTCACTTATACTGTGACTAATAGAGGATATCGATATCGATAGCCTTGTAATCTGGGTGAGAAAGGATTTAAATTTAAACATAATTCAGACATATTTTTTATGATAGTGCAATTAACTCCACCCAGCCAGCAATAATCACACACATGGTTAGGACAAAATCTGATTAGACGTGAGCAATGCTCCTTCTAAACTGTGGAGTCATGTGAGCAAAAATTCTACTTTGTGAGCTCCTAGCATTAAAGTTGTGAGTGAGAGATTTGGCTACTGCATAAATTAGTTTGCTCTGAAGCCATCCTTCCTGAGGTCAGAGAAAAATATGTGAGCCGGAGGCCAAAAAACCGGTGAGCTAGCTCACACTAACTCAGCTTAGAGGGAACACTGGATGTGAGAGGTCAGAAGTGAGGAAGGATCGTATTTATTTATATGCAAGAGAACCTTGTATTCAGGATATGAGGTCTCACAATTTTCATTTAATTTAAAAGCAACTGGATGAGTTGAGATTTCAGGAAGGAAACAATAATCATCCCAAGAATATTCTTCTACACATTCAAGTTCAAACAACAAAAAAGGAAAGAGGTCAGGAAAATTCAACGTATGAACCATTTCAGTTTCTTAGTTTGATTTCATCTCTGGAAGCAGGAGCCACCACCATGGTGGAAGTTTAATATTAGCAACGTGGTATAGTTGGTGCAGTGATTCATTGGGGGATCTCATTCTTGTTTCTGCCACATCCCTCAGAGTTAAAACTGTCCAGAGCCACAGCTCAGCACAATGGTCTTTTCCTTTTCAATCCCATTTGTTACTGTAAGACAGAAATAGAAACGAGAGGGCACAGTAAATGTCTGAGGGGCAGCCAACAAAAGGGTTGCCATTGCAGTTTCTCTTTCAGTGGTAATATTGGGGCAAATGATTAGATCTGTCACAAAGAAATAATAACTTCAGAGTGTCTGCAGTAGAACAGCTAGACAGGAGTCCAGCAACTATGGTTGCCAGCCTCCAGGTGGGGCCTGGAGATTTCCCACTTTTACAACTGATTTCCAGCTGACAGAAATAAGCTCCCCTGGAGAAAACGGCTGCTTTGAAGGGTGGACTCTATGGCATTGTACCATGCAGAGGACCCTCTCCTCCCCAAACCCCACCCTCTCCTGTATCCACCCCCAAAGTCTCCAGGTATTTTCCAACCCAGACCTGGCAACCTAACCAGTAACACAAAGTTACATGTTGTTACTAAGGAAGGATGCGGGACATAAAGGAAAAGGCTGTAGTAGCCTCTCTCTGCTGTACTCTGCTGAGCTGCAGTAACTCCTTCCTAAAAACTAAGGGAATGCAATTACAACTTTACTAAAAAATCTCCATCCCAAACCATGCCCATTCATAAATAATTGTGAATGTTCACATCTGAACAGGATTATTTATTATTTTTGTGACTGGCTGGAAACCTGACCTGGCATTTTTTTCTGATGCCTTACTCTCTGGTTTCATTTCCTTAGATAGCAGGAAGCAGAACAGATAAAAAAGGGAAAAGGGAAAAAATCAGAAAAGTATGTCAGAGAGGATGTCATCTAATCAAAGCAAGATAATCCCAGCTATTCTTTCTGCACAAGGCATTTCTCATTGTGCTTTGAAAGGGTCAGTTATGTGTTTGTGTGAACTGTTTTATTCTCCATTTACAATACAGAGAAGTATGGGACCACTGCAGAACTTTTTCTGGTATTAGTGTTGAAAGATAGCATGGTGCAGTGGTTAGAGTGTCAGAGTGGAATTTGGGAGATCCAGGTTAAAATCGCCACTCTGCCACTGACGCTTTCTGTGTGACCTTGAGCCACCCGTAACCTACCTTACGGCGTAACCTACATCACAGGTTATTTTTAGGGTACAATGGAGGATAACATTGTAAGCCACTTTTGGTCCCCATCAGGGAAAAGCACAGGGTATAAATAGATTAAATAAATGGAATATCTTCGGGCTTCCTCCAAAATGCATAAATTGTCTCTGTTGATGATCTCCTTCTTCAAGTCTCCATTCTGCTTTGGGTGAAATGGTGGAAACTAGTAATGATTGATTGTTAAAACTAATAATGATTGGTTTAAATTGGATTTCAAACATCTGTGGAACAACTTGGGGGCCAGGGTATATCCCATAGATGGGATATGAATGAAGTTAAAATAAGACAGTTAATTTCATTAACTTACCCTTTACAGCAAGGCACTTTACCACAGGTGCCAATTGTAATGGAAAAATAACATATGTCCTCTGGCTCACATTTGCCACCAGCCTCTATGCATGCTATAGAACCGGTAATAAGACTTGTGGATCCTGTGCCAAACAAACAAACTAGTCAACCTGGGTTTAAAGGAAGAGGCATTCACAGTAGATCATGCTGTAGATTAATTTGCTCTGACTCCATTAATTTCAAACGAGGCATGATACACAATTGGTTGACAGGAATCTGGTCAGCCAATTAGGAGGGGGCAGCATGCTGCTTTACCCAGCTGCACCCTCTCACTTTCATCATTTCGCTGCTGCTGAGAGTGGAGTGATTTCAGATGCTGAATGACAATAGTGGCTAATGCTATCGGCTCTCCAAGATGTTAGGACAGATGGATTAACATTCTAGCTGTATCTGAAGAAGTGAGCAGTGACTCACAAAAGCTCATACCCTACCACAAATTTTGTTAGTCTTTAAAATGCTTCTGACTGTTGCTCTTATCTTAGGTCATAAATATAATTCATAGATAATAAGTCAATCAATAGAGGGTAAATCAATTTATAGCTATATGATATACATAGATATTTAATGAAGAGTGTCGGACTGTGTGACTTGGGTCAGATCCTCTCTGTCACTGGATGGGGTGGTGTAGTTAGAGTGTCTGACTGTGAACTGTGTGTCAGGGCTGGGATCCTACCTCTGTCACTTGTTAGCTTGTTAACTAAATAGGGTCAGCAACAAATACCTTTGAAGCATTACCCATATGTAAAGCAATCCTTACCATTGGGACCACCTCTGGCAGCCACCAAATTACAAATATGGTGAGAGGAGAGACACATTCTCCATGTTGTTCAGGGAGCCCAAAGTGACCAAGGATAGCAAAGAAAAGTTGTGGGGGCAGGAGTGCATTTGGAAGCATCCAGCTGAAAGGACATGGGACAGCTGGCTGAGTGGGTGTAATAGCTGTACAGAAGCTGTTGAGCAGGTACACCTTGATTAGGCTCTGGCTCTGATCAGATACCTAGATATAAGTCACAGGGCACACAATGAGTACACAGGGTGAGCTTGGTTGCAGTACAATGAGAACTTTATAATGAGAGCAGCACTGGACCCAGAGTCCGCTTGAGACGAGGAAAAAACAGCAGCTCTGGTTGCAGTGTATGGTCTTGGCCCATCTCATATCAGGGAGGTACTTGGATAGTGGGCACCTCATATCAGTTGCTGGTATGATACTTAATATGCCAGCCATCTAGATTGTCTGTATTATATTTGGGGACACCATGAAGCAATAACCCCATTTCAACTTGAAAAGAAGTTTGCAGGTAGTGCTGCTGAAACCTGTTTTGTATGGACTACCTTAGACCACAGGTGAAGGATCACATTGTGGAGTTCTTCCCCATATTCAGGGCTTTTTCCCCCCTTTTGATGGTACTGACCAGTACTGAGTCCTGGCACCTGGGGGTGGGGGCACTTTCCCAAGCATGAAGGGGAATTGGTGGAAATCGGTGCAGCCTTGCATATGAATACCAGCACTATTTGTTAGTAAACCACACCTCCCCTGTCTATATTAAAAACTCTAAAAATACCAAACCATTATAAACATGTTTCTATTGCAACTATTCATATGCTATATAAACTTGAGCAGATTATGTTGTAAATAAATTCCTTTAGATATTATTTTAAATTTGCCTGGCTAATACCCACTATCTGTACTATGATATCCTCAGTTCAAGATGCAATTTGTTTTTGAATAACAGACCTTGAATTCCAAGATAATACTTAATTTTTTTAATGGCTTTCAGGCTTTTTTGCATAATGACATGGTATTATGGGTCCTCTCATTAAAAGATATAATCTTCCCTGGACAATTCCTTTGAAATAATCTTTGTTCATTTGGTAGGAAATATATTCCTCCAAAACATTATTTTAATTTTTACATTAATGAAGCCTACCTGGAGCAATCAGGAGTGCTACCAAGAGACTGAAGAAGAAAGCATAAAATGGCTTCATGGTGTAAAGAAATCTTCTATGTAAATTTCACTAAGAGAGAAGAAACTGCAGGCTATGAAAGAAGTAACACAAAGTGAGGTAAATTGCAATAATAGATTCCCCACCCCCAGTATCTCTTATTGAATGTCAAATAACTAATGATAAATCAATATTTATTTTCCCACTCTCTTATTGGAGTGGGTTTTCTTTGTTCCCAGTATGAAGCTAATGAAATCTGAGCTGCTGGTAACAAATAAAAATTAATTCAATGGGCTAAATCCAGCCAGCTGTTTCAATCAATCTTGCCCAATGCCCACATTCTACATGGGTTTTGTCCATGGAGTTCCCATGATCCCCACTGTAGCCTTTTGAAGGGTTAAAAGGGCCCCAGCCTTTATTTTGCGCCAGTGAAAAAGCTGGTTAGATCCAGTTTTTCATATCGACAGATGTCCCCTGTTAGCTCCCTGCCAAAAACGCTATTCAATTTTAAACATTTAACTATATTCTTTACACAATATATCAATAAATCTCAACCAGTGTTAGGTTTTTGTTACTAAGGCTATTTAGGTATTCCAGTAATATTCTCACAGGATTCAGTGGCATCACTTTCTCTTATATATATAAGATTTTTCCTCAGCAGTAAAGATACAGTCATCTTTATATTTAGATATCATCACCATCTGTGCTTCACGTCCACTTTATCACAGTTAAGTCACCAACATGTTGAAACAACATTATGGTAAAAAAAAAGAGTCATTGTGGTCTATTGTTTAGCATGTCAGACTGGAACCAGTGAGCCCCAAGTTCAATGCCCACATAGTTTCACTATGGAAGGGGGAGAACCATATATGCCACACTGAGATCCTTGAAGGAAAAGGAAAATTAATAGAGAAATAATTTTAAAAAACACCTCTTTGCATGTGCCAATGCATAGAGATTTCAATCCATTTGGAAGGTGAAATTTTCATATCAAAAGATATCCAGTAGCTCCCTATCAAAACCACTACTCAATTTTAAATGGCTGACTATATTCTCTACACAGTATACCAGTCATTATTTAATGTACCCAAACAGGAACACTTCCAAATTTCTCCTCGTTAAAACCATAATTCAGGAGAATTGGAATGCAGCTCAAAGCTAATTTACAGGAACTAAAAGAAGGGAGCCAGAGAAGTCTCCTCAAACCTAATTCTAAAGAGTACAGCTTTATTATAACTAATAATATGTTTTTCAAAAATGTGATTGTCCAGTTAATCTCATTCTGTTAAATTTATTAAAGGATTATTAAAGATCAGTCTTTTAATTGGACCCTGCCTTAATCAATGGAAAGAAAAGCATATAGATATTTATACTAATATTTATATCAATAATTTAATAAATATTTTTTCATCCAGATATCCATGAGACTATTTGAGTGAGAATGATTGGCCCAGAGTCACTAAGAGAGCTAAATGGCTGACAGTAATTGGAACATGTGTCTTCATATCTGACACACTAACAAGTATACCACACTTACTCTCATTATATGATATAATATTACCATATTTATTACTTTCTTTGGTTCATTATTACATTCTATCACTTTCTTTGATTCAAAGAATATGCATTAATAATATTGTAATTCCTGTATGCTCACAAAACCATTTTTCCAGAACTTTGTTCCAGACACCAATCTAACAATATTTTCACATCCTGAAGAAGTAAATTAATCTCCTTCAGAGGAGAAACAGAGGTGGTCCCAGGCTGAATGAAATGAAAGAATACATTCACAGTTCTTTAAGGTAACAGAGAAGCATGAAGACACTTCACCTGTTTCTATGTTCTTGTTTCCACTTACAGAGATGCAGACAGAGAACCTCATGGCTGCATAAAATCCTCTCATATTCTTTTCTAGTGCAACGTGTCCCTCTTTCACTGGTTCCATTAGAAACACTTGATCTAATTTCCAGCTTGTGCTGACATGGCTTACATGCTTGACTTGTTTCAGAAATGATATACACATATGTCAGAAAGATGTTTGTTAAGCTGTTTGTTGTTGTTCAGTCGCACAGTCGAGTCCGACTCTTTGCGACCCCATGGACCAGATCACGCCAGGCCCTCCTGTCTTCCGCTGTCCGCTTAAGTTTGCTCAATTTCATGTTCGTTGCATCGATGACACTGTCTAACCATCTCATCCTTTGCCGTCCCCTTCTTCTTTGACCTTCAATCTTTCCCAGCATCAGGGTCTTCTCCAGTGAATGCTCCCTTCTCATCTGGTGGCCAAAGTATTTGAGCTTCAACTTCAGGATCTGGCCTTCCAGGGAACAGTCAGGGTTGATTTCTTTTAGGACTGAATGATTTGATCTCCTTGCAATCCAAGGTTTGTAAATCAAATCTAGGTCTTAGACATGCTGGAATCCTGTAAAACAGTAGAAACACTGGTGATATTTTTCAGACAGCTAGGCCTAATCCAGAAAATTCAATCCCACCACCTTTCTGCTAGCAATAAAGGAAGGGAGGAATTTCCTTTGACCGTCAAAAAAGAACGGGTCATAGAACCTGTGCAGTCAAAAGCCAAGAGTAACAGGGCTATAGTAAGGAGGAATTTAAGTAAAACTGAGTGGACAAAGTACCTATTTGTTTATTTAATTTTCTTGACTTATATCTCACCTTTCTCCCCAATGGAGCCCCAAAGTGGCTTACATCATTCTCCTCTCTTCCATTTTATCCTCACAACAACCCTGTGAGGTAGATTAGGTTGAGACTGTGTGAGTGGCCCAAAATCACCCTGCAAGCTTCCATGGCAGAGTGGGAATTTAAACCTGAGTTTCCCAGATACTAGTCAGACACTCTTAACCATTGCACCACACTGGCTCTCTAAAAGGTGGCTAGATCCAATCCATAGTCTTTCTGCCAGGTTCTCTGACACAGTTGTCTTGACAGAGCAGGATACAAGCCAGCATCTCAAAAGGAGTTATAAAACCTGTCCATGGCCCCTTTCTCAATGCCCTTAGTGTTCTGGATACTACTCGGGCACTGGAGTTTCTTGGGGTAACTATCCCTGCCTGACATGAGGCATGGGTTTTTGTCATCATCTATTGCTGCCATCTATTATTTTATTGTTTCATGGTTTTATGTTTTAAGCCACCCTGAGCCCATTTTTTCAGATAGGGTGGGGAAGAAAATAAATAAATAAATAAATAAATAAATAAATAAATAAATAAATAAATAAATAAATAAATAAATATGAAATACCAGGGGTGAACTGCATGGTCCATGGCAGGGGTCTTTTCGTAGAAGAACAGCTGCAGGAGCTCATTAGCATATGGTATGCTAATGAGCTATTAGGCTATTAGCATATGCCACGCCCCCTGACATCACCGGAAGTGATGTCAGAAGGGGAAGCAAAAGGGGGGAAGCATCTTCAAAAGCCTCCCCTTCCCTTCCCCAGGTGGTCTGGGTGGGGGAGCTAAGAGAGAAGGGGTTTAAAGTTTAAACTCCTTCTCATGAGAGTTGGGCCACAGAAGGAGGAAAGAGGGAAGGAAAGAGAGAGAGTAGAGAGAAGGAAAGAAGGAAGGAAAGAGAGAAAGAAAGAGAGGGAAGAAGGAGGGAAACAGGGAAAGGAGGAAAAAGAGAAGAGAAGAAGGTGGGAAAGAAAGAAAGAGAGAAGAGAAGAATGAGGGAAAGAGGAAAAAGAAAGAAGGAAAGGAGGGAATGAAAGAAATTCAGTGGCAATTCAGCCCCATTATACTCTATGGGCCATTGAAGTCAATGGTGAAAACATAGGGTATATTCTGGGGCTGGAGGGAGGGTTTGAGGGAGAGGCTCCAAGATCACAGGATAGCTGATGGAGCCTCTCCCCAAGATACCCACCAAGTTTCAAGAACATTGGACCAGGGGTCAAATTCTATGGGCCCCCAAACAGGTTGCCCCATTTCTCCATTGTTCTCTATGGTGGGAAAAAAGTTATTTTTTTCCAACCATAGAGAACAATGGAGGGAATAGGGGCAACCTGTTTAGGGGCCCATAGAATTGGACCCCCTGGTCCAATGTTCTTGAAACTTGGTGGGTATCTTGGGGAGAGGCTCCATCAGCTACCCTGTGAGTTTCGAGCCTCTCCCTCAAACCTCCTCCCCTCCAACCCCTAGAATATACCCTATGTTTTCACCATTGACTTCAATGGCCCACAGGATATAATGGAGCTGAAATTGACATTCGGCTGCCTGAAAGACTCTCTGGGACGCCGGCTGGGCGTGGGGCTTGGCTCCTGAGCTCCCGGAGCTGTGCTCCGGTGCGCTCCCCCCCGAAAAGACCCCTGGTCCATGGGTATACCTGTACAGGTGTATGAGTTAAAAGTAAGCATGGCTGAGTAGTTAGAGCATCACATTATGATCCTGGAGAACTGATAACAAATCCCTTCCCAGTCATTATGTTTCCTTATTTCTGTCATTCTCTCTCTTGCTCTCTGCCTGCCTTACCTCACTAGGTTCTTGTGAAGATAAAATAGGGGTAGAAGAATCATGTATTCTGCCCTGAGCTCCTTTAAGGAATGGTAATGTACAAAAATACTAAGTAGACAAGATGTATCTACCCCAGCTTAGACAAATCAGTGCCATGGCTTTGAGATGCAGGGTTGAAAGCTGAAGAATAGCAAATTTAGTAACAAGCAACACTTTTAAAAAGGTATAAACACACATGAAACAAGGACAGTGACTTAACACAGAAAGGAACTAGGAAATAGGATTTATGAATGTTCATTGGAGGACCACTTCCTTCTCACTTCAGTGTGTGTCAATGTCATTTGTTTTCATAGATGGAAAAATAATTAGATATGCATATAATCTTTTCAAATGCCATTTGTATTTGGACATCAGAATTTTATACAAAGCAGTATGTTAAGATTTTAAGTCTTGGAAATCAAAAGAAAATAATATGAATGTGAGGGCAACCTGGCTGTGACATCTGTCACCCTATTGATCACCAGGGTTGATTGGGCTGATCTGGCCGGCTAGGCAGGTGTCCCCTACTTCACTGCTCCTTGTGTGTCCCTCCCGAGGCTGAATGCTTGATCAAAGAGGATGACCATCCCAAATAGGAGGTGTGTACTGTTCTTTAGTTAAGGGCATATGATAGCTGTGCTCCCCTGCTACAACGTTAAAACAAGCTCAAGGTCCATAATATGGATAATAGGAATTTCACTTGCAAAGTTTAGGATTCCTTTTTTGCACATGGATCCTCTTTTTAGCATTTTATCAACTGTCATTAAATACAAAATTAGCTACATCCCCAAGATCATCCTCTGTTCCAGAAGATTGGAGATTAGCAAGGTAACATCAATTTTTACAAAGTATCCAAGGGGATCCAAGAAATCACATGCCAGTTAACATTAGTGGTGTGCATGACAAAATTCTTGAAGATACACACAGAAATTGTTGTTTTGGGCCACTGCTCTGATTTTCTGAAACGGTAACAAAAATCCAAGATTTTTAGGTTACAAAAAAAATACTCCTCTAACAATCTGTGCTATTTTTCATTTTTGGGTGCTTCTAGCTATCTACACTACAGCATGTGTTATGTTTTTGTTTAATTCTACTGATTTTCTGAATAATGTCATTTCTCCTTTCCAATCTTATACTTGCAAGGGAGGACTACAGAGTGCTTCCAGTCAATCACCTTTTGAGAAAAGCTACAGAGAGCTGCAGTTCTCTTTCCTCCCTCCTTTGTGAGAGAAGAGGAGGTCGTGGCAGCTGCAAGCATGGACAGTTTCAAGAGGAAATTAGATAAACATATGGAGCAGAAGTCCACCAGTGGCTATTAGCCACAGGGTATAGATGGGAACTCTCAGTCTGGGGCAGGTGATGCACTCTATTCTTGGTGCTGGAGGGGGCAGCAGTGGGAGGGCTTCTGGTGCCCTGTCCTCACTGCTGGACCTCCTGATGGCACCTGGTATATTTTGGCCGCTGTGTGACAGAGTGTTGGACTAGATGAGCCATTGGCCTGATCCAACATTGGCTTCTCTTATGTTCTTATGTTCTTAAGAGCCCTTTCCTGCTTTGCACCTTATTGGGAAAGCTTGTAGATTTCATTCCCTTGGCCCAATTTGATTGAAACTTGGAAGTGCTTTACAGGACAGGCAGTACTCACTCCACTGCAATTTTGGTGTCGTTTGGCTGAAGAACTGTTAACTGCAGACACACACACACCCAAGCCTTCCATAGGAAATAATGCCAAAATGATGAAAAGGAATGGGGATTGGAAAAGAAAGCCGAGTTCACTTTGTGAAAGGAAACAGACCACAACAGGAAAGGATGGCAAATACTGAGTTTTAAGTGGAAAAGTAATAATTTTTTATTGTAAATCAGTCATTGTAAGAGCAGGAAAATACAGACAGGCTTTTTATGCCATGACCAGCCAAATCCCACCTGCTAGGCTGCTGCTTGACTGCCATTTTAGGAATCAGTAGAGAGAACTGCAACTGTGCATAGAGTTACCTACTTTGGGGTCTGTAAAATCAAACCTCTTTGTTCAATCTGTTTGAAAATTGTATGATGTTTAGATTATAGAGAGGACAGTGTTCTGAGCAAATTTGGTGCCATTATGTTTATGAACAGCTGCCACAGACCCTTATATATATTTCCCATTGGAAATAATGGTCACAAACTCCAGAATCACATAAATTTGAATCCTGCACTGATATTTTAGAGTTCTTTGAAAGTAAGCAAACACAATAAACATTTCCTCCCCTCCCCCCAGTCTGGGTCTGAAATTACGGTGAATGTCTTGGTGCACTCCCCTACTTAATGTCTGTTCCAAGTAAATTGATGGAAAGCATTATTAAAGACAATTATTGCATTGTCAAACATATAGAAAGGCAAGCCCTGTTGAGTAAAAAATGTGGCTTCTGCAGAGGTTAAGTCCTGTCTCACTAATATTTTAGATATTTTAGAGTTCTTTGAAAGTGACACTGTTTGGATTTCCAAAAGGTTTCTGACAAAGTTCCTCATCAAAAGATCCTGAGCAAATTTCAGAGTCATGGGATAAGGGGACATCTTATGTATTGGAAGCCAGCTAAAAAGCAGGAAGCAGAGAGTTAGAAATAAATGGTCAGTTCTCACAATGGAGGTATGTGAGTAAGGGGGTCCCTCAGAGATCTGAACTAGGACCAGTGCTTTCCAACTTGTTAGTACATTATCTAAAATTAGGGTGAGCTACAGAGCAGAGCACTTTTTGTAGCAGGAACGCCTTTGCATATTAGGTGACACCCCCCCCCCAATGTAGCCAATCCTCCAAGAGCTTACAGTAGCCCCTGTAAGAAGAGCTCTGTAAGCTCTTGGAGGATTAGCTACATTAGGGGTGTGTTGCCTAATATGCAAAGGAGTTTCTGCTACAAAAAGAGCCCCGGGGGTGAGTAGTGAGGTGGCCAAGTATGACACCAAATTAGTTAGGTTGGTTAAGACAATAATGGACTACAAAGCACTCCAAAAAGATCTCTCCAGACTGGGGGAATGGACATTAAAATGGCAAATGAAATACAGTGAGAGCAAGTGTAAAGTGATACACATTGGGGCAAATAGTCCCTTCATTGCTTATACGCTGTGAGATCTGAGCTGGCAGCTGCAGACCAAGAAAGAGACCTTGGGGTTGTCCTGGATTATTCAATAAAAAGATTGACCCAGAGTGAGGCTGCTGTGCAACAGGCAAATTCCATGTTAGCCACAATAAGAACAGGAATAAACAATTAAACCACCACTGTCATACTGCCCTTACACAAATGGAATATTATGTACAGTTCTGGTCACCCCACCTTAAAAAGCATATTGTAGAGCTTGAAAAGGTGCAGAAAAGAGCAAGCAAAATGATCAAGAGGCTAGTGCAGCTGTATATGAAGATTTGTTAAAACACTCAGGACTGTTTAGTGTAGAGGAGAAAGGCCAGTAAGGGGAAACATGATAAAAATCTATAAATTTTTGCATGGTATGGAGAGAAAGCACAAATTTCTCCCTCTCCTATAATACTAGAACTCAAAAGTTGTCCCCTGAAGCTGAAGGGTGGGAGATTCAGAACAGCCAATAAGAAGTACTTCTTCGCCTGATGCATAGTTAAATTGTAGAACTCATTGCCACAGGATGTAATGAACATTAATGTGTTAGGCTTTTAAAAAGGAATGGACAAATTCATGGATGATTGGGTATAAGTCATGGTATATATCTATTCCGTCCAGTGTCAGAGGCAATGGGCCTCTTTGTATCAGTTGCTGGGAAGCACAAGAGGGGGTTATTGTTGCAGTCATCTTGCTTGTTCACTTCCTAGGCAGCTGGTTGACTATGTGACCAAAATGCTGGACTTGATGGGCCTTTGGTCTGATTCAGTATGGCTCTTCTTATATTCTTGTGTTTGCATGAATTATATTCAGGTTCTTGTTATTTCTTTCCCCTATTGGATTTCTTGGAGCAACTCCAGGTTTGTGATCATCAAAAGAAAAAATCCTCGGAAGGTATGGGTCTAGAGAGAGACCAGATAATAATTAGTTTTCATTCTAGTATTGTTGACCATAATTTCTTTGGGCCAATGTTGATTTGCATCCAATCATGGCACAGCCAGGATTTATATGAACCCCCAATATGACTCATCATAATGGATCATCAGTGCTGCTTAAGATTCCATCTCTGCCTGGTTTTATCAGTGCACCTTGTCCTGGTACAGTGGGTTGATAACACCCTCACTCCAGAAACTGGCTTCCCAGAGAGTGGGTCCCCAACCTTTTTGAGCTTCCAGGCACCTTTGGAATTCTGACAAAGGGTGGTGGGCACAACCACAAAATGGCTGTCAGAAAAGGTGGGGCCAATCAGAAAATGTCAGGAAGTGGGGTTATGCATAATTAATAATAATACTTCATTTCAGGCAGATGCTATGCTTAGCAGGTTGCCTTTTAAAATGACCATATTGTTTAAAAATATTTTATTGCATAACACAGGTTATGTGCAGTCACACAGTAGAGAACCTTGTACTGTTGTGGTAACTGCTGCTGAAAGCAATTTTTTTTAAAAAAAAAAATCTGTTCAGCCGATCAGATTTCCAATAGCCAGTCAGAAGCAGGATTGCCAGGTCTTACTTGGCTGCCAGTAAGAGGCTCCAGCCCGGTTTCCTGGCTACAGAAATAATAGGGAACTCAAGAGGCAGAGAGAATAGGCAGGATGCTCCAGTGCTGAGAAAATGTAGAGAAAAGCACAAAGGGGGCTTCAATACTAAATAACTAGAAAGAAAACAAAATGGACAGGAGGGTTTAACAGTGAATGGGTTTTAATGATAAATGTCGTGGACTTGATTCTCAGATTTGAAATTTTCATAAAAATGATTCTCTGTGCAGTTAACAAAGAAGCACAGCTCAATTACTATGTTAAAACTCAGTGAGCCTCATAGTGGTTTAATCCGTAGAATTCTTCTTGAATGCGTATGACTAGATGTTTGGGAGAATATTGTAACAGTAATGATACAATGAGTGTTTGTCAGAGGTCTTACTTGCTGTAGTTCAGCTTCAACTTGTGGAAAAAAGTATAGTTAACTGTAGGAGGGCAAAGTGAACTGACTATCGTAGGGAAAATGTCATTTGTTGGAGGACTTACTTGCTTTTCTTCTTGGTTTTCTTCTTTGACCTGTCGGGGAAAAGCATGATAATTATCACTAGGAGGACAAGATACACTGTTGTAGGGGAAATGTCATCTCCGCCTGGCTTTATCAGTGCACCTTGTCCTGGTACAGTGGGTTGATAACACCCTCAGTCCAGAAACTGGCCTCCCAGAGAATGGGTTCCCAGCCTTTTTGAGCTTGCAGACACCTTTGGAATTCTGACAAAGGGTGGTGGGCACAACCACAAAATGGCTGTCAGAAAAGGTGGGGCCAATCAGAAAATGTCAGGAAGTGGGGGATTAATCATAATCATTTGTTGGAGGACTTACTTGCTTTTCTTCTTGGCTTTCATCTTTGACCTGTGGGGAAAAGCATGGTAATTTTCACTAGGAGGACAAGATACACTGTTGTAGGGGAAAATTTTCAAGCAATTTGCATATAATGGAAAATTCACTCTGTGCTAAAAACAACCATTTCCAAGAGATCTGTACTGGATATTACAATAATGTAAATAATGTTTGTTGGAGGACTTACTTTTCCCCCCTTTTTTCTTCCTCAGTGGTCTTTGGAGAATAAGTATGATTACTTTGCCACCGGTTCAGTTCCTCAGTGCTATTTGTTTATTTAATTTTCTTTGAGTTAAAAAGGAGAGGCGCAAGCACACTCCTTTATTAATAGAAACCTTGGGTGTCAAACTACCAGTTGAGGAGCATCTGATTTGGCATGAGGTAACATCATATAGTCTACTGATTAGAAAGAGTAACCTCTTATCAAGGGATGTACTAGCTAGTTTTTCCCAAAGGCAGTTCGTAGAAATAGAATTGAAGGCCTTTTTGAGGTCTAAGAATGCCGCATATAATTTGGATCTTTTGCATCTTACTTGTTTGTTAATTAAGTGAGATAAAACTAAGCAATGGTCCATAGCAGATTTCCCTTGTCCAAAACCTATTTGTTCTGGACCAAACATTTTCTGTGTTATTAGCCAATTGTTAAATTTGATTTGTAATAAGTTGGCATAAAGCTTGCCTATGACAGATAGTAAACTTATAGGTCTGAAGTTAGAGGAGATTGAGTGGTCACCCTTCTTATAGACTGGTACAATAATCACATTAGTCTGCAAGATATGTCCAGTAGAATTTATAACAGTAAAAAAACAGCCAATGGGAGTGCCCACTATTTTGGGTCTGCTTTTAGGACTTCTGGAGGTATTGAATCAGGACCCAATGCTTTACCTGGTTTTAGTTGGTCAATCAGCATAGCTACTTCTTCAGAGGTAACATGGGGCCATTCTGGAGTATCATCTAAAACAATTTTGACCATATGGAAGGGCTCAAGAGTTTCCTCTTGGAATAAGTCTGAGAAATATTGATACTAGGTGGAGGGTGGAGGGTGAGATAACAGAGGACATAGGAGTTTCTGAATGAAAAGCTCTGTTAACCACTTCCCAAAATTGTTTTGAGTCATTATGTTGGATGGAGATTATGAGCCAGTTCCACTGTCTGTTCACATATGAACTTCTTTTAAATTTAACGAGAGTATTTAAATTATTTTTACAAATTTGATATTCTTCAGGGATGCAGGAAGCTGATGAGTTGTAGAATGTATGATATATTGAGTGTAGGTAGGCATCAGTTCTTTGCATTCTCTGTCAAACCAGTGGCCCTCCATAAAGGGCTTAAGTTGTTCTGTTTTAGGTCTCTGGAACCTTTGTTTCAGTGACTTGATTATAAGAGACAAAAGATTCAGATAGTTGGATTTTGGTTTGTGGTGATCCAGAGAATTTGTTAATCTATCCCTGTGCTCCAGAATAGAGGGGGCATTTAATACTTTCAGAATATTCGCTCTTACTTTGAGGGACCACGGAAGCTTTAGTGGAGAGTCTGACTCTTGGGGTAGGGGTTGTGAAATATTAGCATTCAAGTCAAAAGAAACAGACAGAGATAAGTAATCACTGCACAGCTGTTCTCCAATAAAGAAATCAGAGATGTGTTGTCACAGGGCTAAGAAAATCTGTATGTAATTGACTACACTGCAGCCCCTTGTGGAGAAAAATGTGTAGTTCTCTGCATTGCTATAATCCTCTAAACTGTTCAACCAGGTTAAATTAAACTGGACACACATTTGAATAAAATATTGACCAGCTAAACTGGAAAAAATGTCGCTGGAGTGCATCTCCTGAATCAAGTTTAAGGCTTCCAGCGTCCAGGGTTTAACACTGAATGGATTTTAATGATAATGTTATGGTCTTGATTCTCAGATTTGAAATTTTTATAAAAATGATTCTCTGTGTGGTTAATAAAGAAGCACAGCTCAATTACTATGTTAAACCTCAGTGAGCCTCATAGCGGTTTAAGGCGTAGAATTCTTCTTGAATGTGTATGACTAGAGAATATTGAAACAGTAATGATACAAGGAGTGTTTGTCAGAGGACTTATTTGCTGTAATTCAGCTTCAACTTGCGGAAAGAAAGTATAGTTAACTGTAGGAGGGCAAAGTGAACTGACTATTGTAGGGGAAATGCCATTTGTTGGAGGACTTACTTGCTTTTCTTCTTGGTTTTCATCTTTGACCTGTGGGAAAAAAGCATGATAACTATCACTAGGAGGACAAGATACCGTATTGTAGGGGAAATGTCATTTCACTTATAATGGTAAATTCACTCTGTGCTGAAAGCAACCATTTCCAAGAGATCTGTACTGGATATTGTAATATTGTAAATAATGTTTGTTGGAGGACTTACTTTTCCCCCCCTTTGTTCTTCCTCAGTGGCCTGTGGAGAATAAGTACAATTACTTACATTAGTAACGCAAGATAGACTGCTCCAGAGAAAATGTCATTTGTCAGAGGACTTACTTGGCTTTTCGACCATTTCAACCATTGTGGAAATAAGAATGGTTATTAACAGTAGAAGGCTGAGGTAGGCTACTCCAGGAAAAATAAGCATGGTTATTAACAGGAGAAGGACAAGGTACACTACTCCAGGAAAAATGTCATTTGTGAGATGACTTACTTGGGTTTTCAACCATCTATCCCTGGCACACTTTGGAAAATAAGCATGGTTATTAACAGGACTAGGACGAGCAGGCCCATAGCTACAATGGGGCATATCGGAGCCTGGCCCCCTGACTTTCTGCCAAGACCCCCGCCCGATTTCCCATTCAGCCCAGGTGCTCCCTTGGGGGGGTGCAGGGGTGTGTGGGGGTGCCCCCTAATTTATTTAAAGGACCCCCTGAATTTAAAAATCCTGGCTAGAGGCCTGAGGATGAGGTACACTACTCCAGGAAAAATGTCATTTGACAAGGACTTACTTGGGTTTTCGACCATTTTTCCCTGGCACACTGTGAAAAATAAGCACGGTTATTAACAGGAGTAAGATGAGGTACACTACTCCAGGAAAAATGTCATTTGTCAGAGGACTTACTTGGGTTTTTGACCATCTTTCCCTGGCACACTGTGGAAAATAAGCATGGTTATTAAGAGGAGAAGGACAAGGTACACTACTCCAGGAAAAATGTCATTTGTCAGAGGACTTACTTGAGTTTTTGATCATCTTTCCCTGGCACACTGTGGAAAATAAGAATGGTTATTAACAGTTGGAGGGCAAGGTCAACTACTTCAGGAAAAATGTCATTTTTCAGAGGACTTACTTGGTCTGTGGATCATCTTCCCATGGCACACTGTGGAAAATAAGAATATTAATGGTAGGAGGGTGATGGTGACTACTCCAGGAAAAATGTCATTTGTCAAGGACTTACTTGGTTTTTGGACCATCTGTCACTGGTACACTGTGGAAAATAAGCATGATAATGGTAGGAAGGCAAGATTAACTGTCTATTGCAGGAGAAATGTCATTTTTTGAAGGACTTACTTGCTTTTCTGCTTGGCTTTTTCCTTTGGCCTGTGGAAAGAAAGCATAACTAACACCTGGAGGGTAAGATACATTGTTTAGGGGAAATATCATTTTATATATAATGAAAAATTCACTGTGCTGAATGTAATTATTTCCATGTTAACAGTAGGAGTAGATTCACAGTTGCAAAGTATGTTATTTGTCAGAGGACTTACTTGCTTTTATTTTGGAGTTTCCCATTATGCACCTTGAGGAAAGATGGGAGAGGTCCCAGCCTGTGGAAATGGAGAAATTCACACAGGAGGGTGAGGAACACTGCTTCAGGGAAAAAGTAATCATTCTGCATACTGGAAAATTCACTTTGAGATAGCTTTATGTCCAATAGTTTTTTAGGGTTCATTTAGCAGGAATTAAAGGCAAAGGAAATTGTTGAATGAAGTAGAATTACAAAAGATAGATATCTATGTATGCATTTCTTATTTATTAAACACAAACAAAGGAGAGGTCATTTTCAAATGTAAAAGGAAAATCAAATCTGGAAAGGAGAACGTTTTGGAATTATGAAAAGAAACTACACATGGGCTGATTCTGTATAAGGCAGCTTCATGTGTCCATAGCTTGATTTAAAAAGGAAATGAGCTCCAGAACAAATTAACAGTGCAATCCAGTGCAGAGTTACTCCAATCTAAGTCCATAGGCACAAACTAGAGTAACTCTGCATTGAGCTTCTCTGTAATTCATAGTCTTGCTCTGGAGCTAACAATTATTGACACAACAATGATCCATGCAACAGTAGTTGGAAGACTTACTTGATTCCCTGATTTTTTCTGTCATTATTTTTCCTGTGGAAAGTAAGGAAGAGGATAAGGTGCAGTATTTCAAGGGGAAATGTCAATTGTCTGTACACTGTAACATTCATTATAAATTGAATGAAATTGTTTTTAACAGTTATGTACTTCATTTTCTATGGAAGAGTGAGATGGGATCAGATTATTTGATCTGCTTATTTAACAAAATTAGAAATATGGAGAAAACCATTAGAGATGTGCACAAAAGCTGTATTTTGGTTTGGCTGTTTTAATATCTTTGTGACATCTTCAGTATTGTTATTTTATTTGGGTGATGTTTATATTCATTCCAACTAGAAGCACCTTCCCAATCTGTAAATTCCCTCACACACAAATGGTATGAACTTCTCAAAGACTTTATTCATCTCTTAAGAAGGGAGGAAGCAGAACATGTCCCTCTTTAGTGTCGATGGCATACTTAAAACATTTCAGATTGGGTATTTCTCCCTGCCATCCAACTGAGATGAAATTTCCTCTCAGGAATGTTAACCCTCAAATGTTCATTCCTCCCTGTCAAATTAGAGGCAGATGAGAGGAACATGCTCTATTCACCATTAGAGTTCACTCTTGCAGACTGTGTTACCAAAAGGATGCCTGTATCAGGGCTTATATATGTGAGGTCCTCATCCATGCAAGTCGCAGACTCTTGGCTTAGAGGATCTCAAGTCTATGTATACAAAGGCACAGCATAGGTTCAATATTCTTCCAGGGGGTGGGGAGGGAGAGTAACCAATTTTCTTTTTTGGCCTAATCAAAAAGTACAGAATAAAAGTTGGCAAAAGCAAGCAATTCAAGCTGGAAAGGCAAGTTCAAAACAGTTCTAAATAAGAAGGAAGATCACAAAAGAAGAGTTCTAAGCAATTCAATAGCTGCAATTTATTCAAGACAGTTCCAAGATACAAAAGCAATAACTGGTCACAAGTCCCTAATGTCCATTTTACTGCCATATTTACCCCAAAATTTACCCTAGTCCAGGGAAAGGCATCTGAGGAGGGGAGAAGGTGTATGTATGCTCCTAAAGGGATGTGGAAGATTAGAAGATAATTGGGAAGGAGGAGGAAAGGAAGGAAGTCCTACTCAAGACTGGAAGGTATGTAGGAAAGAATGAGGGTTCCGGAGGTGAAGGACCTGCCAGTCAGAAGTAGAACTGAGGTTGGAAAGGTAAGAGCTAAGAAGTAGGGATGGAAGAGAGGAGAGATGTGGAGATAAGTGTTGGGGGAAAGAAAGTACAATAAAAGAAGTTAGATCATATTCTGCCTGTCTGGAAGAGCGAACATTGTCTTGAGCTGATAGTCAAAGGAAATCTGAGGGAGAAACAGACTCAGAACACTGAGGCAAAGAGAACCTGCTTTATATCTCTCTCCTGTCAGGGGGGGGAATCTTGTGGGACATTTGTAACACTGCAACTACTGAATGTAGTGGAACAGGAGCCAGGAGATGAAGTTAATGCATTGATTTGTTTACTGGGCAGGTATCCATTGTAAAAGATGCTGGTGAGAGGGGAGAGGAATGCCAGGTTATTAGTCCTTTATTTATACATTTACACTGCTTGCATAGTTGCATTGCTGCAGTGTACAGTGCCCATTCTGACCTGCCCTACTCAGGAGAACAACAAGCAGTGTCAGTCAACAGGTCACTCTGTATAGCCATTTGATCAGCTTCTTTCAAGAGGCACCTGAACTCCTGAAATGGCTGCCATCTTTAGATCTGATTAGAATTTTATTATTGTTGTTCATGTATTGTTTCTAAATTTTTAAAATTATTTTGTGTATTGAATTAATATATTATGTGACCTGCCCTGAGCCCACTTGCAGGGGAGGACAGGATATGAATCGAATAAATAAACTATTTATACTTACGGGCTATAGCACTGAGTACCGATATCATCACACTTGCCAATTATTGTGTAAGACGTCTGCTTATGAAATGCAACTACACAGTGACCACCAGCCCTGTGACACTCATGCCTATTAGTAGGTTTGGTGGCAAATCCTGCACAAGTGATTAAAAAAAAAAACCTAGTCAATCTCAATCTGACAAACAAAGGGAAATATATCCATTTAACTCCAGTAGGTTCAACTTGGATGTCACCTTACAGTTAGATTGCTACCTGAAGCAGCCCCCACTCATTGTTTTCACTTCCAGAAATCCCAATGATATTGTCTGGGGAGGTGGAAAACATTTTTGGATGGCATCCACCCCACATGGACTTCCTCCATGCCCTTCAAGGCTTATTATAGCAAACTGATGGGGACAATCTGGAACAGGTATCAAGGTGGTGAATACATCCCTAACACTGAAAGGCTCTGCGTACTCATTGACTATGAAAAAATGAAACAATATAAAGTCTTGAATCCACATAATTCAGATCTCACATAAAGAAAAGTGACATTCTGTGAATTGTATCTATTATGCAAATATAGACAAGCAACAGGTTTGAATACATTCATCACTTCATAGTGGCAAATCTTAAACAACATACCACTCTGTACATAGAAACATAGAATCACAGAGATGGAAGGGTCATCTAGTCCAACCCCCTACAAGGTCATCTAGTCCAACCCCCTGCACAATGCAGGGAAATTCACAAGTACCTCCCCCCACACCTCCAGTGACCACTGTTACATGCCCAAACAATGACCCCCCCCTCCCAAAAAAACCCCTCCAGGATCTCCAGCCAAACTGGCCTGGAGAAAAATTACTTCCTGATCCCAAAGTGGCAAGCAGTATTTCCGTGGCTGTGTAAGAAAGGGCCACAAGAACTAAGCACTAATGCAAGCTTTCCTGCCCTCCCTCTCATGATCTGCCTAAGTTAACAAAATCAGCATTGCTGTCAGATGGCCATCTAGCCTCTGTTTGAAAACCTTGAGAGCCAGTTTGGTAAAGTGCAGATTCTAATCTGGGAGAACTGGGTTTGATTTCCCAATTCTCCACATGCAGCTGCTGGTTTGACCTTGGTTCAATCATAAATTCATTCAGAGCTGTTCTCTCAAGGACACTTCTTGAGAGAGCTCTCTTAGCCCCACCTACCTCACAGGGTGTTTGTTGTGGGGAGGGGAAGGGAAAGGAGATTATAAACCACTCTGAGACTTGTTGGGGTAGTGAAGGGCAGGGTCTAAAACCAATCTCTTCTCTCCTCTTATTCAAAGAAGGAGAGCCCACCACCTCCTGAGGAAGCCTGTTCCACTGAGGAACTGCTCTGTCAGGAAGTTCTTCCTAATGTTTAGCCAAAAATTCTTCTGATTTAATTTCAACCCATTGGTTCTGGTATGACCTTCTGGGGCAACAGAAAAAAATTCCATACCATCCTCCATATGACAGCCCTTCAACTGTCTCCTATCTAAGCTAAATGTAACCAGCTCCTTCAGCCTTTCCTCATAGGACTTAGTCTTCAGACCCTTCACCATCTTCATTGCCCTCCTCTGGACACATTTCAGCTTGTCTATATCCTTCTTAAATTGTGGTGCCCAAAACTGAACACAATACTCTAGGTGAGGTCTAACCAGAGCAGAGTAAAGCAAAGCCATCACCCTGTGTGATTTGGGCACTATACTTCTGTTGACAGAGGCCAAAATCACATTTGCCTTTTTAGCTACCACATCACACTGCTGACTCATATTCAGTGTATGGTCTACTAAGACCCCTAGATCCTTTACACACATACTACTGCCAAGACAAGAGTCCCCCATCTTATATTTATGCATTTGATTTTTCCTACCTAAATGCAGAACTTTACATTCATCCCCACTGAAATCCATTTTATTTGTTTTAGCCCAGTTTTCTAGCCTGTCAAGATCACTCTGTATCCTGACTCTGTCTTTTACTGTATTTGCTACCCGTCCCAATTTAGTATCATCTGCAAATTTAATAAGCATTATTATCTATTACTTCATCCAAATTATTTATAAAGATGTTAAACAAAACAGGTCCCAGGAAAGATCCTTGAAGCACTCCACTTGTCATTCCTCTCCAAGAGGTTGAGGAACCATTAACAAGCACTCTTTGGGTGCGATCTGTCAACCAATTACAGATCCACCTAACACTAAATGGCCCAAGTAAGCTTTCATGGCAGAGTGGGCATTCAAACCTGGATCTCCCAGATCATTGTCTGAAATATTCTGGCACATTTTTATTATACACCTTCCTTACCTGGAGCAAACCATAGAAATCCAAAGAAAATCCTGGAGGAAACACAAAATGGCTTCATGGCCAAAAGGTGATCTCAAGGTCACTAAGAGAAAGGAGAAAGGAAGTCATGGAGATAAAAAAGCAAGTCAACTGAGTGGAGGTATGCTGGAGTATGAGCCTATTATCTGATCTCATGCAAAACGTAGAATTTTCTGTGCTTCCAGACAGAAACCAGATCGCTGATCATTTATATGGTATGCATTGAAGAATTTCCTCCTTTGGTGCCCTGACCTTCTGAGCTCAAACAAGGGGCTGGATCCAGCAATGTGCAAATGGAAAAAGTACTTTGTGTACTTTTGGTTGCAGAAGGGATTGCACAAACATTTGTGCAACATCTCCCTCTCCCACCCCAAATTGTAGAATGTACAAAAAATCTCAATTTTGTTTGTTTGACAACTTTGATTGTTCACATGGGCTCTTTTTAAGCTGAGGGACAAAACTCCAGCTGCTGTATGATTCCAATTTAAAGATGAAGTTACCAACGTAAAGACATTTGAATGAAGAATGAAATTTATGCATACATCCATACAATGAGAGACTTCAGATATGTGGATCCCAGGCCATAAATAACTTTAAAAACGCCACCCAAAATTGAACCCAGAAACACAAAGGTAGTCAATATAATTACTCCAAATCAGAGAACACACATTCTTTTACATCCCTAAGATTTTTCCTCCATCTAGAAATGCATGTCCCAGATCATAATGAAGAAATACACTCACCATCCAGAAAAAGAATGACAAGTGGGAAGAAAGTGAATGGCCTGACCACTTCAAGTCTTTCTCTGTATTCTGCAACTGTGCTGTGTCTCCTTTTACAAGTTCCATTATAAATGCTACATTAAAGTTCAAGATTTCCATGACGGTTCCTTGACATGCTTTACAAGTTTTATAATACTTACCTACTACAGACATCTTGAGATAGATCTTTAAATACAATGTAAAACAAAATTCATCCACGTTGCTGAAGCAATTAGAATATGTACTTGAAGGTAATCACCATACATCTCAGGGATTTCAGCATCTTTTAGTCATAGAATTCCATGGATAAAGATGTCAGCTGGAACTTTGTCTTTTGAATTGCCACTTAGCAATGACATAATGATTGCAGGGGCTTTGTTGACCCTTTTGTTAATGGTAGCAAGAGTCTATCACTCACCAAGTGTTATAGACAGAAGAAAAGGTGGGATATGCATGTTTAAATAAGTAAATAAATGGAAAATGCCCAGAATGACGAAGAAATGAATAGCAGTGGGTATGTATGCATTTGGAAAGTAATTGAAAACAATGGCAAAGTTGCAAAGTGTATTAATCTTGAAATGTTAAATAAGGCTAATCAATCAATCAATCATTTATTATGGCAATGCCAGCAACAATGCCAGCAACAATGTCAGATCACAATAATAGCCAGTGATTTAGTGATAATACAAAAATAAAATCTAAGGTATAAAGAGAATAAAATCCAAAATAAATAAAAACAAGTCATAGTATATCTTCCATTACAAGGGATTTAAGTTTTCTGATCACTAAGCAACAAAATCTGGCCATAGCGTAAGATACAAGGCTTTGAGAATCTTCTAGGAGAAAGTTACGTATGATTTCTAGCCTAAATTGCAGATAAGATTCCGGGGGTTGAATTTAGATAAAAGTGGCAATATAAGATAGGATCGTTCTTCCTAATAAAATTTACAATACAAAAGTACATGGGTGGTGGATTCCACCATATTAGACTTACATGGACATAATTGTTCCTGCATGGGCACATGCAAAAATTTGCCTTGTAGTACAGCAGAGGGAAGTGCCTCAAGATGGGCCCTAGAAAGTGCCTAACTATAGGGTTCATAAGTAATATCAGACAAGTATGGGGCGTCTTTAAAATTTGGGCCAAGACTTTAAACATCTAAAACTGTTAGGCTTCTTCATTTTGTTATTCAATATCAAGAAGCCTTTGAGTAAGGCATCAAACCATTCAGATTATAATGAATTTTCAACCAAAGAAATATTGTCTGTTCCCAGATTTTTAATTCAACCTTAGGTAAACCAGCCTCTTGTCTGAGTATTACATTAGAAACACTTTTAGGGACACCAAATAAAGTTTGATCTCTTTCGAGAGTCAGAAGGTTGGCAGATAGTCCAATTTGTGAACCATAAAGAAGTTGTGCCAGTGATTTTGCCTGGAAAGTTTGCCTGGAAAGAAATCCAGCACCTTTTCTTTTAAACAGTCTAAGAATGGCATTTGCACTTCTCTCAGCCGAAGTAGCTGAGGAGGTCAGATGTGCCAAAAAATTAAATTATAGGAAAAAGTAATTCCTCGATATTGGAAATTCTTAACTTGCTCAATTACATTTCCCTTTATATTCTAACTGTTTTTCCTAAATGAGCTACTAAAGTGAACAATTTTAGTCTTGGTGAAATTAATTGTAAGTAATTCAGTGTCGCATTGGTCACTAAATCTCTGCAAGGCTCACTTCAAGCCGACTTTAGTTTGAGATAAAAGGACAGCATCACCTGCATACATAAGGATAGGGACCTTTCTGTCACATGCAAAAACCAGAGCATGGGTATCGACTGTATGAAGGCATGTGATCAAGGAGTTGACATAGATGTTAAATAAAAAGGGAGCCAATAAGCAGCCTTGCCTAACTCCTTTTTGGACTGAAATTCTTTTTGAAAGTTTGCCATCCTGTGTAAGTCTTATCTGAAGGCTATTGTTTTCATGTACCTTGATTAATAAAAATAATAATCTTTTATCAATACCCATGTCAACCAATTTAGCCTTCCCCTAGCTACAGAATCAAAGGCTGCCTTGAGGTCCACGAAGGCCGCATAAAGGGTATTCTTTCAGTATTTCACATATTTATAAGTAAGGTAATCTAACATGATCAATAGTAGAGCGGCCCAAGGTAAAACTAGCCTGTTCAGTTTCGAGTAATTTGTTTTGTTCTAACCATTTCCACAGTTTTAAACAAAGATGTTTAGTATACAGTTTATAGATCACATCTATACGACTGATTGGTCTATAGTTAGATGGGTCAGATTGATTACCCTTTTTAAATATAGGTACAATTATAGCCTGGTTCCAATCCTTCGGTATTTGGGCTGAGGAGTCTATATGCAAGAATAGATTTGCTAACATTGGGTCCCACCAATCTATATGTGACATCAGTAGCTCAATGGGGATGAAATCATTGCCCAGGGCTTTTCCTGATTTCATTTGTGAAATTAATAAGGAAACTTCAGACTCAGAGACTGGAAGCCACTGTGTGACGGTATCCAGAGGTATATCAAGGGAAGCAGAATATTGCTGATCCCTAAATAAATCACTGTAATGCTTTTCCCACACATCTGCTGGAATGGACTAATGAAATTTCTTCTGATGTAAGCAGTTCAGCCAGCTGTGGCCATATTCCCGGTGGTGCCACAACCAATGTCTGTAGTTGCATTCTGCTTTCAATTTGCTTTCAAGAGAGGAAAAGGAGGAAGGGAAGGAGACACTTCATGGGTCATCTTCATTATGTATTGCTTAGCTCTCCTCTTATTATCCATAATATCTATGTATTTTCTCCATTTTACAGAAACAGAGTAACTGCAGACAGGAAATTTAAAAGCACTGAGTATGCAGTTCCCAATTCCCACATTTTCTTCTTTGATCTTCTATGATCTTCTATGAAGAAACATGAAGTCATTTTTAATTCATTCAAATCGCTGGGAAGTAAGGTGATTAAGACTGAATGCAAACAATGTTTTTTTATTGTTGCAAATGTTATATAATAATTGTTTCAGATCCCTGAGCCATCCTTGTTTTAACAGGTACACAATAATCCCAGGATCATTCCCAAATGTTTGCAAAAGTTAAGAACTATAAAGTTATAAAATTAATAATGCATGTCAAGGAACACTGAGACAAAGTTAATGAAATATTTATGATGTAACTAATGAAAAAGGGACATTTTGTACTAGCAAAGGATGTCTCAAGATGTGAAATCTCTATGAATCTTTTTCTTCCTCTGTCAATTCACTGGGCCATGATGATATCAATTACATGTAATACGGGATGTTCATTTCTAGACTGAGAAATAAACTTACACTATTTCTTAGTGATGGTAAAAATCTTAGCACCTGAAAGAAAACTACTGAAGTCTAGGAACCAGAGTAATAGAAGGATTTGGCCCAGTGAATCTATCAAGAAATCTGTAAGACAATGAATATACTGTGCATAGTATGTTCAAAAGAAGTACATGATAAGGTTGTAAAAGGCAGGAAGACACAGCAGCAAGGAGAAAGCCATGTCATGAGGGCAAAGTGAAGACAATTCTGGACAAGGAAGACGTGATATTATCCATTGAGTCTGGATTCCTATACCTTGAGTATCATCTCCAGTGCTATAAACCAGGGGTGTCAAACATAAGGCCCAGGAGCTAGAACCAACCCATTCAGAGCTCTTATGCAGCCCATGGGCAACTAGTGCAAGGAAAGTAACAGGAGACTCCCTGGGGGAGAGGACAGAGCCACTCCAATTGTGGCTTCAGCATGGTGGAGCAACCTCATCTGCAGCAGTCAACAGTGTGGGAGCATCTGCCCAGGGCTGCACTGCTGGCTTTCCAGTCCACCCATATGGGTTTTCCTTTGCACCCCTCCTCCCAGCCCATGAGGTCTTGCAGTGAGGATACACAAACACGGAGCTTACAAGCTGCTGTCCTTTATCCAGTTTATATCTCCAGTTACTGGCTTTACGTTTTATGGCACACATGGCTAGGCCCAACAAAGTGACATTTATGTCAAATCTGGCCTTCATAAGAAATGAATTTGACACCGCTGCTATAAACTGTAATTAATATGAGCATTTATTAATCAGGTAAAGGTAAAGGTAAAGGTTCCCCTGCTCGAAAGCCAGTCGAATCCGACTCTAGGGTTGCAGTGCTCATCTCCGTTTCAAAGCCGAAGAGCCAGCGCTGTCCGAAGACGTTTCTGTGGTCATGTGGCCGGCATGACTAAACACCAAGGTGCACAGAACGCTGTTACCTTCCCACTGAAGTGGTACCTATTTATCTACTTGCAATTTCTTGCTTTGGAACTGCTAGGTTGGCAGGAGCTGGAACTAGAGACGGGAGCTCACTCCTTCATGCGGCAGTCTCGGGTCTCGAACTGCTGAACTACTGACCTTCCACAGCCTGCAGTTCAGCGTCTTAACCACTTGAGCCACCGCAGCTCCTTATTAATCAGGAATAGACTGCAAAATGAAGAAATGACTGGGGAAAAATCCATAATCCTACCTAAAAGACTTTCCTGGCAATGCAAACTGTGAACTCCCAATACTGCAGGGACCTTATGCAGTTCCACAGGGCCTGTAAGGCAGAGGTGTTCTGCCAGGCTTTTGGTTGAGGATAGCAATGGTTTCTATCCTGGCTGGCACCCTTTTCCACTCTTGCTGCTTCGCCCGTGAAGTAGCCAGCAGTCTGAAATTGGATCTGTTTGAAATGTGTTACTAATGTTTTAATTGTTTTATCTTGATATTTTTAATCAATGTTGTACATTGTCCAGAGCCCTGCACTAGCAGGGATTGGGTCATTAACAAATGTAATATATAAATTAATTAATTCATTAATTATAACTCCACTAGAGTTCTAGTTGAAATGAAGCCAGGGTGAGATTCTTTAAAGACGAGTCAGAGATGATTAAAAGAAAAATAAACGAAGTATGAGGCAGAAGGCTGATCATAAAGGCAAAGAACCTATTTTTTCTCCATTGTACTTGGTAGTATCAAAACCCATTGGCGCCTAATAAATCAGGTCCCCTTGGATTCACCTGTCAGTCAGGTATCCCCTGGTGGGGGAGGGGGGAGGTCAGAAATGTAAATCCTCCTCTCCTGGTGCTTTGGTGTGCCCTACACCAAGATAAGTCTGGAGCCTTTAAGAATGCTCCTATTCAGATCACCATTTTCCTTGGATGACCAATTGTACACATTCAGAGAATGGATATTCATGTTCTTCCCCTTGGGTAATTAAACCATATGGAGCTGCAACTAAAACCATTTCCACAAAAATTCCATTTATCAGTGCTAAAGTCTACTGAGCTATTCTTGGATTGCTAACATGCCCACCCTGAATTTTTACAGTTACCATATAGTTTGCAATAGAGCATGAATAGTTTGACCTATCACTTAATCCCCTTTTATAGTGAATTGCTACTGAAGCCACCAAGACAAAGTCGTCTTCCAGGCTGTAGCGCTGATCGGGTTTTTCCCCATCTCCAGGGTGCCTCCGGTGACTGCAGTGATCATTCCACATTGCTTGTCTTTATGTGGAATTTCCTTGTACTTTTGTTTACAGACTTTCAGTTTTTGGTGGGGGGGGGTTGCTGCTGTGCTGGAATGATAGGGCAATTTCATGCCCCCCTTGGCTTATTCAGTTACCACCCCCAAAGCCCACCAGTGAAACGTACTTCATCTACTTGTCTGTCCTTTTGATTGGTTAGCTGCTTTCCTGCATGACACTAGTTGTTTTGATTGGCTGTGCTGCCCTTCCTTTGCTTTTTGAAATACAGATAGTAGCTTTAAAAAATCAGCATAACGATGATTATGGCTGATTGCAAGGCAAAGGGAATATTGCTTTGGAAGGTTACTGCTGTGGTTCATCAAAGCACCTTATAAGAATCAGAACTTATAGATCTCAAGGCTTTCGTTAATTGTGATCAAGCTGTAAATTTTTACAGGTTTGTTGCAGCTTGTTCAGGCTAAGCATTAGTTAAAAGCACCTGCTTAGCAAACACTCTTAATTATTTGAATGATTGAATAAATGCAGGGGAAGTTTTTAATTTGCTGCATCAGGAGTATTTGCTGAATGTCTGTTTACACCCTCAAAAGGGAACCCAGAAGCAAAAAAGCCTCAACAAAGGACCAGGACCAGCAAGACCCCTGGGGCCCCAGGTAGTTGTGGGTTCAGAGCCTGAGAATGGGAGAGGGATCATCCTTGATCCAGACATGCCCTTACACTGATCCTGTTCTGTTCAGTAAAGAATTTTGCTGTCTTTATGCTCCATTCATTATTATTGTGTACCCTTTTTGTTCACAGAAAGTGGGGGCGGGCTGTGCACCACACAGGCACGTCTTCAGGCCAGCAGAGATTGGGCCACAATCTTGTCTCACCCACTTGGGGCTTTTCAGGCTACTGGCTACTTTGCCATAACCTTAGCTAATGGCTCTCTGACTGATGCACTGCCAAACAGCAGAGGCATTTCAGACTTCCAGAAACCTAAAATTATGGTGTTTCAGAAAAAAAGATCCAGGGGAAACAAATTTCAGAAAAAGCAGGGGGAAATGAGAGGAACTGGGACAGGAAGGGATTGCTAACAAAGTTTTGTCAAAAGTAGTCTGTTACATATTGATGGCACGTTGTCCCTGACAAAGCAATTTTAGGTACCTAAACTGGGAGGTACATATTAGTACTGATATTACTTCCAGAATATACAACTGCTTCTGACACAGGGCCAGGTATATTTGTGACCCCAAATAGAAACTTTTTGGTGTGTCATTCAATTCCATTTTTGGTCCTATGTTATTTATTGTTTATTGCCTTACATGTTGTAAAGTACTGGGTTTCGGGCCTCATGACTCGGACGACGACATAAGAGAAGACGCGTTTATTCGTACTTCACACAAGACAAAGAACACACAGTAACGGCCGGAGGCCAACTATATACAGTTAGGGGGGACGGCCTTATATTCCTATTGGCGGGTTTGAATCGCCCGCCAATGCTGCCATTGGTTCACTACTGGCGAGCTCAGGAACCTAGTCCCTATTGTTCTCAGAGAGCGAAGCTTGGCTGTATTTCGCCAGCTCTGCCTTCTGATCCCAGGACACAACACCCCTCCCCCCATAGTTCGTCTCCTATCAGGTGACGTAGTCTTTTAAGTATGTTGGTGCCCTCCGTTCTCTTAGCGATCGTCGGGGGGCCGGTACCGGACTGGCGGGGCCCCTATCGGGTGGTCCGCCAGCACAAGGAGCTTGGATCTCTGGTAGTAGCCGAGGTGGTGACGGTGGCGGCTGTAACGGCGGCGGCAGCGGCGGCGGTTCAGCTGTCACCGGGGCCCCCTCCGGATTCTGTGGACTTTCCGTCGCTGGCTCCGCTGTCGGTGCTTGCAGTCGATCGGATGCTGGGGCGGTCGTGGCATTTCCCGGTAACTGGATCTCTGTGTCGGGGTCTTGCCGCCTCCGGAGCTGGTCGATGTGTTTACGGAGGACCCGGTCCCCATCTGTTAGGACTTCGTAGGACACTGGCCCAGTGGGTTTTAGGATGCGCCCGGCCACCCACTGAGGCCCCGCCCCGTAGTTCCGGAAATAGACAGGTTCCCCCGGGAGGAAGCTTCGGGGAGCCTCCCGGTTCTCGACCAGCTTTCTCTCTGGGGCTCGGTCCGGGTGGAGCCTGTCTAATAAAGTGGTAGGGCGGCGGCCCATTAATAGTTCTGCGGGGCAATGCCCGGAGATGGGGTTTGGGGTGGTGCGGTATGTTAGAAGAAAGCGGGCCAGCCGGAACTCCCAGTCCCCCTCCGTTATGCGGCTCAGGGCTTCTTTGGCGGTGCGTACCGTTCTCTCCGCCTGTCCATTTGTTGCCGGGTGGAAGGGCGCTGATCGTATGTGCCTGATTAGGTTCCTTTCGAGGAACGCTTGAAACTCAGCAGATGTGAACGCTGCCCCGTTGTCTGACACGATTGTGTCTGGTAACCCGTGCGTCGCGAATATTTTCCGCAGGGCCCTTATTGCCGCTTTGGCAGAGGTGGTAGACACTGGGCTTATTTCCACCCATTTCGAGTAGGAGTCTACCGTCACCATGAACTGGAGCCCCTGAAATGGCCCCGCAAAATCTATGTGTAGGCGTGACCACGGCTTGTGGGTAGACTCCCAGCTTTGGGTTGGCGCTCTCGGGGGATTGGGGCGGACTTCCTGACACCGTGTGCACCCTCGGACCCAGGTTTCAATTTCGGCGTCCATCCCGGGCCACCACACGTAGCTCCTTGCCAGAGCCTTCATGCGTACAATGCCGGGGTGGGCCTCATGTAGCGTTTCTAGAACCCCTTGTCTCATGGGCCCCGGGATGACCACCCTGTCCCCCCATAACAAGCACCCTTTTAAGGCGGATAACTCTTCCCGCCTGGCTTTGTATGCCGTGAACACTGGCCCTGTCTGTTCCGCTGGCCATCCCCTCACCACCCAGTTTAGGACCCGGGAGAGAATGGGATCTCGGGACGTGTGGGCGGCCACGTCTGCAGCCTGAAGGGGGGTTTGGCAGCTCCTCCATTAACAAGACTGCGGGAGCCGGGGCCGGATCTTCCCCTGTATGCGGCAGCGGCAGGCGGCTCAAGGCGTCGGCATGACCCAGCGCCTTGCCCGGCCGATGCTCCAACTGGTACTGGTAGCCCGCTAAAAACAAGGACCAGCGCAACACCCGGGGCGACAATACCTGCGGCGTTTGTTTGTCCGCCGCGAACAGTCCCAGGAGCGGCTTATGATCGGTTACGAGCGTGAAGGGCCGCCCGTACACAAAGTTGTGAAACTTTTTAACCCCCGCCACCAGTGCCAAGCCCTCCCGGTCGATTTGTGCATAGTTCCGCTCCGCGGGGGACAGCGTGCGGGAGTAATAAGCCACCGGGACTTCCCTTCCATCCAGTAGCTTGTGTGCCAAGACTGCCCCGACCCCATACGGTGATGCGTCGCACGCAAGGATTACCGGGAGCTTTTCATCAAAGTGGGCGAGCACCGCGTTAGAAATCAAGAGTACTTTAACCCCCGAAACGCCGCCACCTCCCTCGCTCCCCAGGCCCAAGGTGTCGCCTTATCCAGCAGTCTGTGCAGGGGTTCGGCCACGGCGGCCTTGTGGGGGAGAAAGGCGTGGTAAAAGTTCAGGAGGCCTAAGAACGCCTGGAGCTCGGCCTTGGACTTCGGGGCGGGGGCCTCCACGATGGCCTTCACCTTGTCCCTCGCCGGATGCAGGCCTGTTGCGTCTACCCGGTATCCCAAGAACTCCACCTCCGGCACCCCGAGGAGGCACTTTTCCCGCTTCACTTTCAGCCCCGCGGCTTGGAAGAGTTCCAGTACAGTTCGGAGGCGGGCGGCGAAGCTTTCCGGGGTGGTCGCGGCGATGAGGACGTCGTCAAAGAACGGCGTCACCCCAGGGATCCCTTTCAACAAATCGTCCATTAGATTTTGAAATATCCCTGGGGCCACACTGACCCCGAACTGCAGCCGCTTCACCCGGAAGGCCCCCCGGTGGGTCACTATGGTTTGCGCCTCGGCCGTGGCCTCATCTACCGGGAGTTGCTGGTACGCCTGCGCGAGATCCAGCTTTCCAAATATGCGCGCCCCCGCCAGTGTGGCTAAGACATGGCTGACCACGGGTACGGGGTATGCGTGCGCCTGAAGTGCCTGGTTAATGGTGCACTTATAATCCGCGCAGATGCGGATTTCCCCGTTTGGCTTGACGGGTGTCACAATCGGGGTCTCCCATCGAGCGTTCGGGACGGGCTCTAGGACTCCCTGGGCCACTAACCGGTCCAGTTCGGCCTCTGTTTTCGGGCGGAGGGCCAGGGGCACGGTGCGGAAGCGCCGTCGAACGGGCGTCACGGTGGGGTCTAAGTGAAGCGACACCGGGGGCCCTTTATAACACCCCAGTTTCCCGTCAAAAACCTCAGGGAATTCCTTGCACACCGCCCCCCAGTCACGCACCCCGCACTTATTCACTCCCCCAATCGTTATGCCTAGGGCTTCGAACCACGCCCGCCCCAGGAGACTCACGAGATTACCCTCTACCACCACCAAGTCCAAGTTCCCCTCAAAGTCTCTGTACTGCACTCGGAAAGTGCCGACTCCCCGGATGGGAACAGGGTTCTTTTGAAAATCCACCAAGCTTAGTGGCGATGGACGTAGAGGGGGTCCCCCTAATGGGCAAAGTTTTTTTAAAGTGTCTAGGGAAATGATGGACGCCGCCGATCCCGAGTCCACTTCCATGCAACAGGGGGACCCCTCGATCCGCACGGTTACTTGGATCTTCGGGGCAGAGGAGAGGTTGGGGTTGGGGAGGCGAAGTACCTGCAGCGGCTGGTCGGTGAGATGGTACAACTCGGCGACCTCTTCCGTCGTCTCGTAGGCGGTGGACGATGCGCGGTGCGGTGGAGCCGACGATCTCGAATTCCTGTGGCCCTTGGACCGGCAGACCCGTGCGAGGTGTCCCTGCTTTCCGCACCCGTGACAAACAGCATCCCGGAACTTGCAGGCAAATAGACAAAACTAACCCTAACTATCTAGCTACTATATACAGACGGTTTGTTGATCCTTTCTCCCTGAACGTCCGGCTCCCTCTGGCTTAGCCACTTGCTTCAGGGTTTACACAGAACTGCCAAGACTCACTTGCTTGCAGACACTGGCTGTCTTCTGAGCAGCTCTTGCACCCGGACTATACCTCCCGGTGAGCAGTTCAGGAAGATTCCCGCCACAGTCTCTGGCTCTTCAAGGCCACGTGCAGCATTCCTGGCATTCGTCAAGTTGTCGAGAACCTCCGGTCTCACAGCTTCCTCCAAATGCGTAGATGTGTGCGTGTTCAGGCAAGTCCCTCAGTTCTTCTGGGTTTCTCTGGCCTTCTTGGACCGGATTCTTATTTCTCTCTTTCCCAATCCCCATCCTAGGCTAATTAGAGATTGCTGCCTTGACCCAGCTGTCTCCCATTTGCTTAACTCACTGGATGTGCTGATCCTGACTAAACTTACAGGCATCTTATCCATGATGACTCTGCAAATCAGTACCTCTGGCATGACAGTAACTTTGAACATTCTATGATGCTTTATTTGGGGCCCCACAAGGTTTTTATATGTCTCTGAAATAAAGACTCTTGTGTATACCTGCCTATGTTTTTAACTTTTGGGCCTCAATAAGTTTTCTAAACTTCCTTAGGAGGTTTGTTTGTAGTTTTGATCAAGCCAATCACACATAAAAAGTCTTTGCAATTTAGGATAAGCTACAGATTGACCTTGAACCAAACAGTGTTTCAAATACCCCTAAATTTTCCACAGGTTGAGGACCTCACTTCCAGTGATGATCCTTTTTCTGAGAGTGTCTACAGATGCACCTTTTCTGACTCACCCTAATGAACTACCTGGAAAAACTGCAAGGCACCAAAATAGCTCTCAGTGGATGTACCTCTATCAGGACAGGCAGTTTTCCAACAGCTTCTACTCTCTGTGCATCTTGGACTCCTATTATTTATTTATTTATTTATTTATTTCAATAGATTTTCACCCCACCCTCCCAGCAAAGCTAGTTCAGGGCAGCTAAATATTCTAACTGTGGCTGCACTAATTGGAATCATCTCAGGTAATTCTATATCATGTCTTCTGGAGAAGCCTAAGTGTTGCCCTAACTTGCCTCTGGATCCTTTACAAAAATTAAAATATTATCTATATAAGACATTGTGGAGGATGTTTAGAGATTGCCAGTGCAGAGGAAGCTGTTCTAACATTTTCTCAACATTCGAATGGCATACAATGGTTCTGTCAAGAAGCCCTTCAGACAGTCACCAAAAGCAGCGCTGTCAATGAAAATTTACACCAATACCATTTGGAAAGTGGAACAGAATAAAACACATTAGTGAAATCCAAAGAAATGAACCATGCTGTGCCTGCAAAAACCTCATAGTTCCTCATTACCACCAAAACTCATTTATCAGATTTAAAAGAACCATCTGGTTTCCAGACTGGCCAGCTAATAATGCTTGACATCTGCACTAACACTTTTAGCTTCAGTATGGATCCAATTATCTCTGTCATTGCTTGCAAAGGTTCAGCAAGATACTTACATTTTTTCTGGGCTGAGTGGGGCCAGACCTTATCTATATTTGTATATTTGTACATTAAACTTTATGAGCAGTTCCTAGTGAAGGGATTTCTATTATCCATTCATTTTTTTCTTGATGCACCACCCTTTCAGGGGTTTTAAGAGTCCCACATTGATAAACTGTCAAAATAACAGGTAAGATTTCAATATCTATCTGCCACGAGATTCCAGTGTCTACAAACAATCAGCCACTCAGTTCATTCCAATCCGTGTTCAGGCTTGGGTTTGATACCAAGACAGCTTTGGTAGCTCTCACAGATGACCCTCAACTCCAGCATGATGCGTGATTAGGGTAGCTCAGCACTGCTGATATTGCTAGACTTATTCAGCAAAGTTGATCATTCGATCCTGGTCAGCTGCCTAGCCTCACTGGGGGTGTGGGGCATTGCCTTATCTTGGTTTGTCAAGATATTATTTCACTGTTGTGCTGAGGATTTTTCTGAATTTACCTGCATCAGTAGCTTTGGTTGAATGGTCATTCAGTGTGCTGAAACATGTCAAGAATTACTACCATTCAGCTATGGGACAAGATTGTTTGAATGGCCTTGCTGTGCTTAACATAAACGATGACATTGCAAGATAACTATATTTTTCCAGTTTAATTGGTGAATTTACACAAAAAAGCTAGAAAATCACGTTAAATAAAAATAGGAACATTTATTACAAAGTGTTACAATGTTCTTTTTCTTATTGTATTGAATGTAAACATTTAAAATATAATACTACTAGTTTTGTATCATTGTTTTTGCACTTCTTCATTTTTTAATTTATTGGGGGGGGCTCAAAAATGGAAGTGGCCCAGGCCTCTCATGACCTCTGTGAGGGCCAGAATATTGTTATGTTGTTAGGTGCCTCAAGCCCCATTCTATGGGAGGGGCGGGATAAATATCTAAATAAATAAATAATTTTTACACAATTCTACTAACAAATAGTATTTTCTCACTAACTAAAGGGAAACCTAAAAGGCCCTGCTGCTGATCTTGTTATTCCTTCATCATACACATAAAGCTCATTTAGTGGAGGGTAAACTGGAAATGGAGTCTGAGAGAACAGGAACCTCAGGGGGGTACAATGCCACAGAGTCCACCCTCCAAAGCATTCGTTTTCTCCAGGGGAACTGATCTCTGCAGTCTGGAATGAGCCGGAATTCTGAGGGACCACCAGGTTCTACCTGGAGGCTGTCATCCCTAGGCTTTTTCTTCTGCCAGCTGCTGGAGAATTAGGCTCTTAATAATGCTCTTGATTTGTAAAGCAAATAAGGAAAATTCCAGATGAAAAAATATTGCACCTTCCTTGTTAGGCTTAGAATTAACAAACAATTCCCTCCTTGGCTTGCAATTAGTTCAGTTCAAGGCTGATGTTATCACTCTGTTAGGATACCCATGCTGATAAAATTTCTGAGCCAAGTACTCATCTTCAGCAGAGCAGACAGAAGCAGATGAAGTATTATGTTTAATACATAAAAAAAAACTGAATGCACAGTCATAATGACCTATTGCTCTGCTGAATATAGATTACAAAATTTTTGCCACAATAATGGCAGAAAGACTAAGAAAATGTATACCAAACTTAATACACAGGAATCAAACATGCTTTGTACTAAAGAGGTATATGAAAGATAATATATGATTTATAAATAGATTCAATTGAATTTGTGAATAAAAAGAGAAATAAAGCAGCTTTTTAAAATTTCTGGATGCAGAGAAAGCATTAAACAATCTAACGGCCTTTCTTACTAAATACTTCAGAATATGGGCTATGGCCCAAAATTTTGGATTATAATTACAAATCACATTATAATCACAGATCAACAAGCAAAGATTGTAATAAAGAGGAAACTAACAGAAGCAAATACAATTGAAAAAGGCACACACCAGGGATATCCTCTTTCACCTCTACTATTTATCCTAGTAGAGGATTATCTAGCTATAACGATCAGACAAGATGCCAGGATTCAGGGAATAAAAGTGGGTGAGGTAGACTTTAAAATGAAAAGCTACGCAGATGATGGTGGTTCTGACAGTCTCAAATCCCCCAAAATTGTTACAGTAGGTAATGAAACACATCAAAGAATTTGGATCTTTTTCAGGCTACAAAATTAACAGAAAGAGGACAAAAATAATAACAAATGTTTTAACACAGCAAGAGAGGATATTATAAGGAGTACAGAGTATATAGCAGCCACTGACCCTATTAAATATTTGGGAATGAATGTGACTGGGCAAAATAGTAATCTTTTTAAAATAACTACCAGAAGTTTTGGACATTAACACAAGCAGATCAGTCCAGAAGGGCTGGGAAGAACCTCTGCAATTAAAATTAATGTACTGCCGAAACTAATTTTTTTGTTTCAAATGTTACAGAAGAAAGAACACTAAAAGAATGGCAGAGACATATAAACAAATTTATTTGGAATGGCAGGAAACCAAGAATAAATTTTAAAGCATTACAAGATAAGAAAAACAGAGGAGGATTAGCAGTTCCGAACATAAAATTATACTACCAAGCAGTGAGCTTGGTTTGGATTGCTGATTGGATTAAAGACACAAGACAAAGAATAGCAACAGTTGAATCAGTGTATCTAGATGAAAGAAATCAACTAAAATGATTAAAACACAAGCAAGAAGCCATATAATCAGAGATGGACTGTTAAGAATATGATTTGCATGTCAGAATCAATTGAGCCTTCCCAATTCTCTGCTTATGTCTCCAACAGTGGCCTGCCATGATAAGAATACCAGAAATAAAAAAATGATTTTCTAATGTACAGAATCATGAAAAATGAAGTCATGACAAGACATTATGGATGAAGGAATAAACATTCAATGGTCATTATATCATCAATCAACTTCAAGATTAAAGATCATTAATATCAAAGGTGGAACCCTAAGAGATACGACTGAATTTGGTCACAGATGAAGGCGTACATAATTAATTATGGATCAAGATATATTTTGTTGAAATCATAAATCTGTCTATACTTCAACCAATCATATTCAAATTCCACATCAAATCTGTCTTTTAACACAAAGTTTTTCCCTTCTAATTTTAAAAGACTTTTATAAGGTAGCCAATCTAACCCTTGATTTCTTGAATATGGATTAATCACTTCTGCTGGTACTATCCAAAGTGGTCTTTCTTCTGAGAAGAATTTTCTATATCTCATCCAAGTCTTGAACAGTGATCGTCTTATGAAGTGGTGTTTGAAAAATTTATCTATTTTTACTTTTCCATACCATAAATATGCATGCCATCCAAACTTGTTATCATGCCCTTCTAGAGCCAATAACTTTTTATTTTCTAAATTAATCCACTGTTCCAACCATGTTAAACAGACGGCATCATAATACAGTCTTAAATTTGGTAGTTGTAGACCTCATCTTTCCTTTGCATCACATAAAATTTTCAGTTTAATCCTTGGCTTTCTTCCTGCCCATACAAATTTCGATAGTTCTTTCTGCCACGTATCCAGTATTTTCCTTTGTTTTAATATTGGAATAGTTTGAAATAAAAACATCAAACGCGGCAAAACATTCATTTTTACAGTTGCAATTCTTCAAGGTATCCCATTTCTTCATGTCTTGTTGAATCCTGTACCAAACCTTTTCATAGTTATTTTGGAACAAATCAATGTTTTTCATGGTCAATTCAATTCCTAAATATTTAGTCTTTGTAACTACTTCACATTGAATTTTCTCTTGAAGTTCTGTTTGTCTTTGTTTCGTCATATTTTTGCACATCACTTTGGTTTTACTTTTATTAACGTAGAATCCCGCAACTGATCCAAATTCTTCAATTTTTTCCATCAATTGTGGTATTTTGTCGATTGGATCTTGAATCATAAACATTACATCATCTGCAAATGCCCTGTATTTATATGCAAAACCTTTCACTGTGAGACCTTCAATGCTGTTATCTTTTCTTATCGCTGTCAATAATATTTCCAATATCCAAATAAACAACAACGGGGATAACGGGCAGCCTTGACGTGTTCCCTTTTGAACTTGGAAGAAATCTGTTCTTTCTTTATTTATATTCAAAGCTGCTCTCTGTTCTGAGTAAATTGCCACAAGATTTATGATTTATTTAAGACCGATAAAAGAGAATATGGTTTTAGAGAAAATAACACCGAAATTGAAACTGTATGGCTTGAGAAAGGTAAAAAAATGATTTCTAAACTGTACAAGGTTTTATTGAAATGGTATACTGAGGACGAAATTGTAAAAGAGCAAATGATAAAATGGGCGGTAAATATTAATAATGAGATATTAATGACATCTTGGGAATATTTGTGGAAAAAGTCAATGAAAATTTCAACTTGTGTAAATGTTAAAGAGAATTGTTATAAAATGATGTACAGATGGTATATGACGCCTAAAAAAATTGCTATTATAAATGAAAGTATGTCTAACAAATGTTAGAAATGTAAGAAACATGAAGGGTCTTTTTACCTTATGTGGTGGACATGTGATAAAGCAGTAAAGTATTGGACTGAGATCCACAATGAGATACAAAAAAAATTGAAATGTACTTTTAAGAAAGACCCACAGATGTTATTGCTAGGTCTTAAAATTGAAGAAATAAATGTAGCCAAGAGAACACTACTATGGTACTTGATTACAGCAGCTAGACTGACTTTTGCTCAATGTTGGAAACAAGATAAAGTACCTGAAACATGGGAATGGATTAAAAAGACGTTGTTTATGGCAGAAATGGACAAATTAACAAGAAAATTAAACAATGAAGAAGACGAAACCTTTTTCGGAGACTGGAAAGACTTTCAAGAATACTTGTTGAAGAATTGGGATGTAAAACGTGGTTTGATTTGTTTTGACAGTTATTGAGGAGAAGTGGAAAGAGACTCAGATCTTTGAATTGTTACCATTAGTAAAAGAAATATGTTTAGTAGTAAATGTAATTGTATAAGAGAAATATCAAGGGGGTTGGAGCAGTGCGGGAAGCCTTGTTTGGGGGGAGAGGGAGAAAGAAAAATGGATATGTATTGGTTTGTTTAAATTGTATGAACATGTGATATATCCAATAATAAATTGTATTTAAAAAAAAAAAAAAGATATATTTTGTTGACAAACATTATCAGCCCACTAATGTAAATTTTTTTGTTATTGATAAGATTCAATTTAGGCCTTCTCAATCTCATAATATTGACATGTTGCTGTTTCTGAAAGAGGGTTTTTGGATTTTTACATTAGACACATTATCTCCTAAGAGGCTCAATGATCATTTGAATTTGAGTGGGAGATACATCTTTCTCCTTTGTAACTTCCTCATAAAGATCAAAGTCATCACATGGCAAGCAGAAAGGGCCCGGGTAGGCCGGGCCCGCCATTTGTGGGGACGGGCTGGGACGGAGAGGCCGGCCGGCCGGAAGTGGGGGGGCTGGTGTGTGGCAGGAAAAGACATGCCTCCCCCCCTTCCCCAGCCAATGGAGGGTCAGCAGGGTGGTCAGGGAGGGGGAGGCATTAAAAGCAGCAGGGAAGCCACTCCCCCTCCCCACTCGATCATGAGGCGAGCCCGGTTTGCTGGTAAGGCCAGGGCCCTTCCGGGGCAATCGCCTGCGGCTGGGGGGGAAGGTAGGGGTGGGGGGGATGATGGATGGCCTTCTTTCTTCCTCACCACTTCCCCCCTGCACCCAGCCTTGCAGGCGCCCGGTGGTACCGGTGGCCGGGCTCAGCTCTCAGCAGCTGGGCCCAGTGGAATCTGGCCGGTCCGCAGCGCCTCCGCGCTGGGCCCTTAGGCCTGCCCAGGCAGTCGGGGGGATGGGGGGGAGATACAGCCCACCTCTTTCCTGGCCGGCTGCCGTCCAGGCGCAGACCTGGGAGCCGTCCACATGGACGGCAACAGCGAGCACTTCGCCGGGGCAGCACCAGCCTGCAGCGGGACTCCCCGTGGGAGATGGGCACGGTGGAACCCAGGCAGTCCACAGCAGTTCCGCGACAGGCCCTTGGGCCTGCCTCGGCGGTTGGGGGGACAGCGGGGGGTGAGACGCGGCCTACCACTTTCCCAGCCTGCCTGCCATTCAGGCGCAGCTCTCGGAGCCGGCCAGGCAGACGGCTCCGGCGAGCGCTTCGAGGAGGCTTCGCCGGCCCGCAGCAAGGCTCCCCGTCGGAGCCTGGCCTGGTGGGGCCCGGCCGGCCTGCAGTGGGTCCGCACCGGGCCCTTGGGCCTGCCTGGGCACCTGGGGGGTGGCGTGAGGCAGCCTCCAGTTCTCACCATCCCCAACCTGTTCGGCAGGCTGGCGGGGCGCTTCCAGGGGTCTCGGATGGGGAGGTCCGGGCGCAGCGGCCACAGCAGCAGTCCGGGCTGCGCGGATCGTGGTTTCCCTGCCTGACAGACCTAGTTGCCCCACTCGCAATAGCAGCGCCCCCCCCTTTGGGGGCACCACGCTTTGCTGAGGCATGTCACGGGGGCTCACCGAGGACCCTCCAAAGCATCCATTTTAACACGTAAGCTGACTGCTGGATGCCGGAGACCACCGTTAATTTTGGGAGATCCCGAGGGCACATCCGGTGTTCCCACTAGGCTGAGTTAGTGTGAGCTAGCTCCCAGTTGTGTTGTTGTGTTGTTGTTTTGTTTTGTTTGTTAGTTTGTTTTTTGTTCGTTTGTTGTTGGCCTCCAGCTCACACAATTTGCCTTGGCTCGGGGGTGGGAGGGCTCCAGAGCACACTAATTTCTGCAGCAGGGAATCACTCACTCACAAATTTGGTGCCAGTAGCTCACAAAGCAGACTTTTTGCTCACAATACTCCACAGCTTGGAGGGAGCATTGGTGGCATCCAGGGAGCTCATTCCGCAGCAGAAATCAGAGCCTTCCATACATAGTGACACAGTTTGCTGGGTCGCCAGGTCCCTCCCTGGCCGCCGGCAGGGGAATCGGGAAGGGGAGTTTCGTTCACAGACTGAGCTCAGGACAGAGTCCGGGGAAGGTAGGGACCTCAGAGGGGTACAATGCCACAGAGCCCATCCTCCAAGTCATACATTTTCTCCACGGGATGCGGTCCCGGTGCAGATATGAGGATGCCAGTGGGCTGCGGGGCTATCAGCACTAAGAATGCAGGAGTATCTCTGACGGCTCCCCTCCTGTCGCCACTTAGCTGTCCCTTTAAATTTTGGCTCCTCAGCTCAAGTGGAACTGATGCAATTCTCATTTACTTTGGCCTTTTTGGTATTAGAGCTGTACATGAAGGACTATCAGATGAGAAATTGAATCCCAGGTACTTCTGGAATTCTAAGTGTGAATTCTTTTACTTCTTTTTGTTGCATCCTTCCTTTTGTCTTTGTATGGTTGTTTCTGCTAATTGGTTTATACTTTATGCATTACATATATATGATTAAAACGTTCTCCTTTATCCTCTGTGATTGGTTGATAAACAGTTAGTGTAATTTTTTTGCTGTAAATAAGTCTGTTTAGATGTTGCATCATACTTGAAGATGTTTTGACTCTTGTCTTTTGTAGACAATCTACAACAGAGGTGTTAAATATGTGGCCCACGGACCAGATACGATCCCCCCCAAAGGGCTCATATCCAGCCCATGAGCAACTGGCTCTTTTCTGCTTCCTTCTCCCTCTCTTCTGCTTCCTTCTGTGTCACAGCTTGCTTTGCCAAGCTCTCTCAGTTGCATAGGAGCTTCAGAGCAAAGCATCTCTTCCCTCCATTGGCTGAGGCACTTCGCCCCCCTTAGGAAAGAAGAGGGGGGGAGGGAAAGAGCAAGAGCTTGCTTTGCCAGGCTCTCTCAATCGCACAGCAGAGCTACTGAGCCAAGCCTCTCTTCCCTCCATTGGCTGAGGTTCCTTCCTCTCCTTATCCCCTGGGGAGGGAGGGGAAGAGCAAGAGCTTATTTTGTCCAGTTTCCTCAATCACACAGGAGAGATACAAAGCACCTTTAAGACCAAGAAAGTTTTATTCAAGGTATGAACTTTTTGCATTGCTAAAGAGAAAGAGAGAGAGATTTATTGGGCTCATTATGCCAGGGCTCTCCTGGGTGCAACTGGATCCCCCTCCTCTTTTTCACTGTATTCATGCCCTCATGATCCAGTCTTTCTCAGAAGGAAAGCAATGTGAACTATTTAGATGAGGAATAACAACAAGCCAGTGAGGTGGACTAGGCTGAGAGTGTGCATCCAGACCAAGTTCACCCAGCACATTTCCTTTGTAGACTGGGGATCTTGAACTTAGACTTCCCAGATAGTAGGTTGATACTAACCACTATACATTGCTGTATCCAGAACTCTTTTCATAGCAGGAACTTCTCTGCATATTGGGCAACACACCCCTAATGTAGCCAATCCTCCAAGAGTTTACAGAGCTCTTCTTACCAGGGCTACGGTAAGCTCTTGGAGGATTGGCTATATTAGGGTTGTGTTTCCTAATATGCAAAGGAGTTCCTGCTATAAAAAGAGCCCCAGCTGTATCTATATTCCTGCACTGTCTCATAGGAGTCGTAGTTATTTCTCTGGTAAGATTATAGTTTTGTAGACAAACACATAGCCCTCAGTGCATGTCATACTACCTTTGCATGTTCATGACCAGCACACATAACAGCTTATGTACAAAAGCTCGCAATGCCCAGGCACTTTATGTTTCCCCCAGGGTATTAGGCTCAGAGCATTGACCATGAGATTTCTGTAATGAATGTCAGTAAATCAAAAGTATTTTTGTAACTTACAGATACACACCTGAACAACATCTGAACAGCATAAGAACATAAGAGAAGCCAGTGCTGGATCAGGCCACTGGCCCATCCAGTCCAACACTCTGTCACACAGTGGCCAAAAATACCAGGGGCCATCAGGAGGTCCACCAGTGGGGCTAGGAGACTAGAAGCCCTCCCACTGTTGCCCCCCCAAGGACCAAGAATACAGTGCACCACTTGCCCCAGACTGAAAGTTCCTATCTATGTTGTTGTTCAGTCGCACAGTCGAGTCCGACTCTTCGCGACCCCATGGACCAGATCACGCCAGGCCCTCCTGTCTTCCGCTGTCCGCTGAAGTTTGCTCAATTTCATGTTCGTTGCATCGATGACACTGTCTAACCATCTCATCCTTTGCCGTCCCCTTCTTCTTTGACCTTCAATCTTTCCCAGCATCAGGGTCTTCTCCAGTGAATGCTCCCTTCTCATTTGGTGGCCAAAGTATTTGAGCTTCAGCTTCAGGATCTGGCCTTCCAGGGAACAGTCAGGGTTGATTTCTGCTAATAGCTACTGATAGACTTCTGCTCCATATCCTTATTCTATTTACCAGACTTTTTTTTTTGTGCGGATACCTATTCCCACCAACAGGGGCCTCACTCTCCCCCAACAGCTTTTCCTACATAGTCAGTAGACTTCCTGGGTTTGTAGAAAAATCCAAAAAGTGAGAAAATCCCTTCAGGGATGGTTGAATTCCCCTCAGAACCTTTTGAAATGGCCTCTGCAGGGACCTAACTCCAGGCATCAACGGAGAGAGATTAGAACGTGGGGGGGAGGCTTCTAACTGGCTCTGTTGGTGAAGGAGGGGGAAGGGCCCTTTCTTTCCAGGCCTCTTTCAGCCTTGGAGGGAGGTAGGGAGGGAGCCTTGGGGCCAGGCTGGGGAATTCCTAGAGGTTTTGGGGTGTAGTGTACAGAGGGCAGGATTTGGGGAAGGGAGAGGCCTCAGCTGGGTATCATGCCACAGAATCCACCCTCCAAAGCAGCCATTTTCTCCAGGGAGACAGATCTCTGTTGTTCACAGATCTCTGGAGTTCACTATCCAGGCCCCACTTGGAGGTTGCCAACCCTAGGCCTGGCAGCAGTCTAGGGTTGCCAGGTCCCCCCACGGGCACTGGCAGGGGATGGGGGTAGTGGGGTTGCCAGCTCCAGGTCTGGAAACCCCTGGAAATTTGGGGTTGGAGCCTGGGGAGGACAGGGACCTCAGTGGGGTACAATGCCCTAGAGTCCACCCTCCAAAGCATCCATTTTCTCCAGGGGAAGTTATCTCAGTAGTCTGGAGCTGAGCAGTAATTCCAGGGGATCCCCAGATCCCACCTGGAGGCTGGCATCCCTAGGCAGCACCCTCTGGGTGACTTGATACCACCTAATTTGTATGACTCAACTTGGCCTGGCTGCTTGCTGCTGTTCAGCAGCCACCCTATGAAAGCCAGCAGTGGTGCAGCAGTTAGAGCTTCAGAGTAGGGTCTGCAAGACCCAGGTTCAGATCCCCATATTGTGGTGGAAGCTGACTGGGTGATTTTGGACCAGTCACATACTTTCAGCTGAACCAACCTCACAGGGTTATTGTGCAGATAAAAAGGAGGTGAGACTAATGTAAGCTGCTTTGGTCCCCACTGTGGAGAAAGACTATAATTTTCCTTGGTAGAAGCTGTGGGGGAGGGGGGTGGAGACGAAAAGCTGAAGACAGATAAAGGCAGATAAAGGTTAAGTTGGCTGTTGGGTGGGAAGGAAATAGGGTTGCCAACTCTGGATTGGGACACTCCTGGACATTTAAGGGGTGGATCCTGGGGATGGTGGGGTTTGAGGAGGGGAGGAACTTCAGACCGGTATAATGCCATAGACTCCACCCTCCAAACCAGCCATTTCCTCCATGAGAACTACCATTGCCAGCCTCTGGGTGAGGGCTGGAGATCACCCAGAATTACAACTGTTGTCCGGGTGACAGAGATCAGTTCCCCTGGATAAAATGGCTGCTTTGGAGTGTTGAGTCTATGGCTTCACCCCCAGAAGGGAGAAAGAGTGTGAGATAGATAAGGGTAGAGGGGAGGAAGCAAAGGTGTGAGGAATGGGATGACCATCCCGCAAGTTTCTTGCGGGTCTCCACTTGTGTTTATCTAATTCCCTCTTGAAGCCATCCATGCTTGTAGCTGCCACCATCTCCTGTGGCAGTGAATTCCATGTGTTAATTACTCTTTGGGTGAAGAAGTACTTCCTTTTATCTGTTCTAACCCGACTGCTCAGCAATTTCATTGAGTGCCCATGAGTTCTTGTATTGTGAGAAAGGGAGAAAAGTACTTCTTTCTCAACCTGCTCTATCCCATGCATAATTTTATAAACCTTGATCATGTCATCCCTCAGCCATCGTTTCTCCAAGCTAAAGAGCCCCAAAAGCTTTAACCTTTCTTTATAGGGAAAGTGTTCCAACGCTTTTATCATTCTAGTTGCCCTTTTCTGCTATGACTCCAAGATCTCTCTCTTGGCCAGTCTCTGCCAGTTTGGACCCCATCAACATGTATTTATAGTTAGAATTTTTGGCTCCAATGTGCATCACTTTGCACTTGGCCACACTGAACCCCATTTACCTCATTGATGCCCACTCACCCATCCTCAACAGATCCCTTTGGAGTGCCTCACAATCCTCCCTGGTTCTCACCATCCTGAACAACTTCATGTCATCTACAAATTTAGCCACTTCACTGCTTACTCCCAACTCCAAATCATTAATGAACAAGTTAAAAAGCATCGGACCCAGTACTGATCCCTGTGGTACCCCACTGCTTACCACCCTCCACTCACTCTCTTTTTCCTATTAATTAGCCAGTTTTTGATCCACAAAAGGACTTGTCCTTTTATCCCGTGTCTACTGAGCTTACTTAGGAGCCTTTGATGAGGAACTTTATCAAAAGCTTTCTAGAAGTCAAGGTAAACAACATCTATTGGGTCCCCTTGTTCACATGTTTGTTCACAAAAAACACCAAGAGGTTAGTGAGACAAGCATACTACAGCACAGACCCTGTCTCCAGATTTTGATGCAATAATTCAGCACAAGAGGTGTCAGTTACCAGAGACTGTTAAATAAACAAAATATCACGAGTGCTAATGTTTTAAGCATGTTTTAATTTAAGTTTGAAAAAACCTTTGTGTTTGTCTGAGTACTTTATAAAGTTTATATCTCCACTACCTGACATTACATTTTATGGCACATATGGCCCAGCCTGACAAGGTGTCATTTATGTTCGATTCAGCCCTCGTAACAAATAAGGTCAACACCCCTGGTCTACAACAACTGTACAAGGCCATTCTGCAATGGGACTGTAGCAGAAACAATTCTGAAGAAGACATCAAAATGGTGTCTTAAGTAATTGGCAGACCGTCAATTGTTATACTTTTTTAATTGCCATAATTTGCTGTATTATGTACTGAGTTTTTATACCAGAATGGTCATTCCTCAGTGTATTATGCACTGTATGTAAGGGCTGTTTTCACTAATCATACTGTACTCTTTGCACTGTATATATTAATATTTGATTTGCATGCTGTTAAGTATATCAGCCTTTTTTTCCTTTGTATGGCCTCTGGTACATGATACATAGTATTATGCTACCACATGTACTCGTAATAACATACGTACTTCAAGAAAAATCACAATGGCACTTGTTCCTTTAATAGTAACAAGCTTTAAAAGGGAGTTCAAAAGATTAATAAAGGAGAGGTCTGTCAATTGCCATGGTGAGTAAAAAGAACTTCCATATACAGAGGAAGCAACCTTCTGAATACTAAAGCTAGGAGGCAGCTTCAGCAGAACATGTCACTCTCCATGCCCTGCACGTTTGGCCTTCCAGGACGACTGGTTGGTAGCTGCATGAAACAGTATGCCAGACTAGCTGGACCATTGGTCTGATCCAGCAAGCTCTACTTATGTTCTAATTATGTTCTAATATTCTTAAAAACAACTTTTTAAAAAAGCATCCCCTGCAAAGGTGCACATACAAGATAAGGACACTGATTTCAGATGGAAAGGGACCAGAAAAATAGGAGCTGTTAATGTTTATTGAAAGGCCCTTCTTACTACAACTTGTGCCAATGTCATTTTTTTTCTTACATGGAACAATAATCAGATAGGCATATCTAATCCATACATACGGGACATCGCAATTTTATTCAGCAATGTTTTAAGATTTTAAATCCTGGAAATTGAAAGCAATTGTGATTTTGCTTACAAAGGTCAGTATTCCTTCTTTGCACATGGAATCCTGTCCACATTTGATCAACTAGCATAATAATCAAATACAAAGGAATGTGTTTACACCAATTATATTCAGGTTCTTGTAAAGATTATATCTTCTTTCTTCTGTACTTCTTAGATTGTTCAGGTATAAGATTATCAAAAGTAATTTCTCCCAAAAGACATGAATCTAGACAGAACAGATAATTACAGTCTGCATTTAGGTAGGAAAAATAAAATGCATTATTATAGGATGAAGGAGACTTGTCTTATTTATTTATTTATTTATTTATTTATTTATTTAATTTTTTAGGCTGTCCTTCCTTGCAAGCCAGGCTTGGGGAGCCTTATAGCAGGAGAGGACATACAATGAGTAATTAAAAGTTAAAAACCAAGAATAAATACATAAAACATATAGCACCAATAATTCATCAATACATTTTACTTGATCTAAGATGGTGGAAATGGAGGGTATGAGAGTACCATGTGCAAAAAGGATCTAGGGGTATTAGTAGACTATACACTGAACATGAATCAGCAGTGTGATACCATAGCTGAAAAGGCAAATGCGATTTTGGGCTGTGTCAACAGAACTAAAGTGCCCAGATCACGCAGAGTGATGGTATTGCTTTACTCTGCTATGGTTAGACCTCACCTAGAGTATTATGTTCAGTTTTGGGCACCACAATGTAAGAAGGATTTAGACAAGCTGGAAGGTGTCCAGAGGATGGCAACGAAGATGGTGAGGGGTCTGGAGACCAAGTCCTATGAGGAAAGGTTGAAGGAGCTGGGTACGTTTAGCCTGGAGAGGAGACAACTGAGAGGTGATATGATAACCATCTTCAAGTAGAAGGGCTGTCATATAGAGGATGGTATGGAGTTGTTTTCTGTTGCCCCAGAAGGTTGGACCAGAACCAACAGACTGAATTTAAATCAAAAGAGTTTCTGGCTAAACATTAGGAAGAACTTCCTGACAGTTAGAGCAGTTCCTCAGTGGAACAGGCTTTCTTGGGAGGTGGTGGGCTCTCCTTCTTCAGAGGTTTTTACGCAGAAGCTAGATGGCCATCTGACAGCTATGCTGATCTGTGAATTTAGTAAGATCATGAGAGGGTGGGCAGGAAGGGTTGCATCAGTGCTTAGTTCTTGTGGTCCTTTCTTACGTGCCCAGGGAAATGCTGATCACCACTTTGGGGTCAGGCAGCAATTTTTCTCCAGGCCAGTTTGGACCAGGATCCTGGAGGTTTTTTGTCATCTTCAGGGCTTGGAACAGGGTCACTGGGGGTGTGGGAGGAGGCATTTGTGAATTTCCTGCATTGTGCAGGGGGTTGGACTAGATGATCCTGAATTCTATGATTCTGTGAGTCTTTGGTTCAGGATTGCTGACAGTAATTTAAATCATTTTCCTCTATTTCCTCCCCTGAAATAGCTTAGATTTATATGTCCTCCCAATGTCACGCTGGGCCTTTGGATTATTAGTGCTTCTTTGCCCTAAGGTTGACAGGTCTCCCTTGGACATAGGGATGCCAGCCCCCAGGTCTAGGCAAGGGTTCCCCTGTTTTTCAGGGCTTCAGCCTGCCTCTGGCCAGCTGGCTGGTGGGGAAAACCCCACCCCAAACAGTGGTATCATCATGCGATGTCCCTGATGTAATAACATCATTTCCGGGTGATGTCATCACATTGGGGATGTCACACGTGATGTCCTAGCTGGTGGGGGGAGGATAGGGGGGTAGGATTGCCAGATCCAGTGTGGGAAAGTCCTGGAGATTTGGGGGTGGAGCCTAGGGAGGATAGGGACCTCAGTGGTGTACTCAGGGATCATTTTGTAGAAAAAGAGGTGCAGGAGCTCATTAGCATAACTTATTTGCATCTGCCACATCCCCTGACATCACCAGAAGTGTGTCAGAAGACAACACCTACTGCTCAGGCCCTCCCAGACTGGTTTGGATTGCTAGCTATGATGGGGGGGAAGTGCACAGATCTGCCCTCACAGAGGAGGGAGAGCTTGTACCTGCATAACCTTGGTCTTAAAGGTGCCACTGGACTCTTAGATAGATGGCAAGTGCAGGAAAGTGTGTGGCTGCTCGTGGGTCAAGGAGGGCAGTGCAGAGGATGTGCATGGCCTCAAGCAGGTAGGAGGCCAGGGTGGTGGTGGGGCAGAGGCACAGGAGGAGGCTGAGTAGGCACAGGAGGATGGGGTGGAGCTCCTCACAGCCTCACGTGAGTAGCCAGGGCCCACCTTGCAGAGATGCCATGCCAGGGTCGGCATGAGGACAGGCAGAGCTTGGGTGGACTGGGTGCCAGGGCCCAGGCAGTGGCAGAGCATCTCAAGGGCCAGCTTGTGGCAGCACTCCACTGGGTTGGCCAGCAGACTGCGAAAGGTGAGGGGGCTGCTGGGAGCAGGGGGCGGGGCTTGCTGCATGTGCCCACCCCCTGGGCTCCTTACTGCCAGAGCTTTGCTCCTGTGCGCTCCTGCAGGAAATGAGCCCTGGGTGTACTATGCCATAGAGTCCACCCTCCAAAAAGCATCAGTTTTCTGCAAGGAAATCATCTGTGTAGTCTGGAATTGAGCTGCAATTCTGGGGAATTTCCAGGCCCCACCTGGGGTTGCCAGCTCCAGACTGGGAAACACCTGGAGATTTGGGGGTGGAGCCTAGAGAGGGCACAGTTTGGAGAGGGGAGGGACCTCAGCAGGGTATATTTACATAGAATCCATCCTCCAAGCAACCATGGGAAGTGATCTCTTTTGTCTGGAGATCAGTTGTAATTCCAGGAGATCTCCAGGTCCCATGTAGAGGCTGGCAACCCTAGCCTCACCTGGAGGCTGGTATCCCTACATTGTCCTCAACTCCTGCCTGGTTTTACCCATGCACCTGGTCCTGGGGCCAGTGGGTAGATATTCTCATCTCAGAAACTGGTCATGTTGAGTTTATCTCTTCCTTCCAATCATTCCTCAAAGCCCATTTTCTGTGAAGATGATCCCCAACCATGAACAATACTAAACTTAGCCATGTAAAATCAAACTGAACATATGTTCTCCCCCAGTGTGTCTCTCTTGCATTAAATTTATAATGGAGGCTTCTTGTGCACATCGACAACTTAGTATGCAATAATAATTGATAATATATGTGACATGATCACTTGGTATTTGAGGCCCATGGGACATGAGACAAAAAATATCAATCATCTGCTCTTATAACAAGTACAGCCATGGACTGATCTCTAGGAATTGGGGTGGGGGGTCCAACAAGAAAGGTGTGAGGGGTGGATGTGGCAAGATCTTTTGCATGTGGTGATACCATTAGAGGATAGAATGGTAGTTCAGAGAGTGGGTATGAGGTGAATAGAGATAATAACAGAGACCCCAGAATGAGAGAGAGAGAGGAGAGAGAGTATGGTACTAATTCAAGGGAGAAATGCAGAGAAATAAAACAGGAAGGTTTTCAGTAATATTTTAGTAAACTACTAGACATACTCAGAAATGCTATCATATCATGAAGGCTCATTAGGTTCTATTTCTATTTTCATTAGGTGTCTGGTCACTGTTTTCCATGTGTGGAAAATGGTAGATTTTCCTGAGTAGACTTCTTTCACTAAATGGTACCAAAATATCAGGGCATCCTGTCAACTCTCGCTTTCTCTTAGCCTCCCCTTCAAGAATTGTATAAGGTATTCCCAGCCATCCCCTCTGCATAGTGGGAAAGGGCGTAGGAATGGACACTGGTTTTTAGAGCCATTTTTATCAACCCAAAAGTCTGACCAGTGAGGCACCACCCATTCCACCAACTGAGTTGTATTGGAAAGAGTGCCATCTCTCCAAACCTAAGCAATGAAAAATGCCAAATTGCACCAAATCACTAATTAATCTTCAAAAAGGTAGAAAATGAGTAATCCACTTACTGAAGGCAATCATAAAAGCCAGTAAACCAAGAAAAAAAGGTCCAAAATAAAGAAACAAGAAACCAACTCTTCAGAAGCAAAAAAATAAAAGGAAAGCAGAAGATCAAGGATTAAACCACACAGTTCTTGTGTGAGAGACTGCAGTTTTAAGAAGCTTAGAAATGCTGTACAAACAACTGAAAGACTGTGAAGGCTTAATTCTTCATAGAAGCCAGAGAACCTTGAGTGACAGGCTGTTCCAAGCAATCTGATTAGTGAGCATCAGCTGAGCAGAGAAAGTCTTCAGCCAGCTGCATGCTAAGGAGAAAGTCAGGTTTCTACCTTGACTGAATGCAGTCAGATTTTTTTCCTTGACTGAATTGAGTACTGACAATTGCAGAATTCAGCCTCAGCTGAGAGCAGTTTAATACAGACAGGAGAACTGGGGGGAAATTTGACAAGGAAGTTTGGGAAATAGGCAAAGACTCCCATTCAGGCCAAGGAAAGGGGATAGATCTTCTAGTGAAAGAATAAAATTCCCTAGTACCCAGTCAAACAGGGAGTTAACTCTGAAGAGTGCAGGGATCCCTGGTTTGGTGTGGTTAGAAAATGCCTTTAGAGACCTTAAGACTCAGTTAAGACTGAGTACTGGTGTTTTAAGAGAAGGGGTTTGGGTAGTGGAAAGAGTGTACCAGCCTCCTGGAAACCAAAAAAGTCAGTGATTACTCAAAGAAAGTAAACTAGAGTGTTTGGGGAAACACGGAAACAAAAGCCTCTCAACATAAAGATTTAAGTAACTGTGAGTAGCTCAAGAAAGTCTCATTAGCCTGATATATAAGAAGTAAAGTCTGTGCATTTGCTGGTTTTACCTCAGAAATTTCAGCCCTTCATTTCGCCTGACCTTTCCCCTCTACAGTGAATAAAATATATTGTTAATCTTGAACTTCAAAATGTCTCAAGTGCCATTTTCAGCATTTAAGTGTGCTCCTGACCCTTCCCTTAGTTCTCTAGTCTGAGACAGTAGAGAAATATCATACTGACACAGAGTGGCTGACTTTGGCTGACACTGACAAAATTCTTCAGCAAAGAAGACTCACAACTAGGGCAGCTCAGTCATAAAAGGGAAAGAAAACTGGAGAAGAAATCTTGCCTCTGAGGGAGGGAGGTGGATGGGGTCATCATACCAAGGTACACTACTCAAGGGAAAATGTCATTTGTTGGAGGACTTACTTGGATTTTTGACCAACACTCCCTGGCACACTGTGGAAAGTAAGCATGATCATTAACGTTTGGAGGGCAAGGTGAACTACTCAAGGGAAAATGTCATTTGTTGGAGAACTTACATGGGTCTTAGACCACCTCTCCCCGGCACTCTGTAGAAAGTCAGCATGATAATTAACATTTGGAGGGCAAGGTGAACTACTCAAGGGAAAATGTTATTTGTTGGAGAACTTACATGGGTCTTAGACCTCCACTCCCCGGCATACTGTGGAAGGTAAGCATGCCTTTGGAGGGCAAAGTATGCTACTCAAGGGAACGTGTCTTTTGTTGGAGGACTTACTTGGGTTTTAGACCACATCTCCCTGGCGCACTGTGGAAAGTAAGTATGATAATTACCATTTGGAGGGCAAGGTACACTACTCAAGGGAAAATGTCATTAGCTGGAGGACTTACTTGGGTTTTAGACCACACACCCCTGGCATCCTGTGGAAAGTAAGCATGATAATTAATATTTGGAGGGCAAGGTACACTACTCAAGGGAAAATGTCATTTCTTAGGAGGACTTACATCGGTCTTAGACCACCTCTCCCCGGCACACTGTGGAAGAGAAGCATGATAATTAACATTTGGAAGACAAGGTACACTACTCAAGGGAACATGTCTTTTGCTGGAGGACTTACTTTGGGGTTTTGCCACATTTCCGGAGGAATCTGTGGAAAGTAAAAATGATAATTAAAATTTGGAGGGCAAGGTACACTGCTAAAGGGAAGATGTCATTTGTTGGAGGACTTACTTGTGGTTCAGACTACATGTCATGGGCACCCTGTGGAAAGTAAGCATGATCATTAAAATTTGGAGGGCAAGGTACACTACTCAAGGGAGTATGTCATTTGTTGGGAGACTTACATGGGTCTTAGACCACCTCTCCCCGACACACTGTGGAAAGTAAGCATGATAATTAACATTTGGAGGGCAAGGCGCACTACTGAAGGGAACATGTCATTTGTTGGAGGACTTACATGGGTTCTAGACCACCTCTCCCTAGCACCCTGTGGAAAGCGAGCATGATAATTAGCAGTTGATACACTACTCAAGGGAAAATGTCATTTGTTGGAGGACTTACATGGGTCTTAAACCACCTCTCTCTTGCACCCTGTGGAAAGTAAGCATGATAATTAACTTTTGGAGGGCAAGGTACACTGCTAAAGGTAAAATGTCATTTGTTGGAGGACTTACATGGGTCTTAGACCACCTCTCCCTGGCACACTGTAGAAAGTAAGCATGATAATTAACATTTGGAGAGCAAGGTACACTACTCAAGGGAAGATATCATTTTTGAAGGACTTATATGGGTCTTAGACCACCTCACACCGGCACACTGTGTAAGGTAAGCATGACAATTAACATTTGGAGGGCAAGTTACATTACTCAAGGGAAAATGTAATTTGTTGGAGGACTTACTTGGGTCTTAGACCACCTATCCCAAACACAATGTGGAAGGAAAACATAATAATTAACATTTGGAGGGCAAGGTACACTACTCAAGGCAAAATGTCATTTTTGGACAAGCCAGGGCCTCCAAGGTAGCCTTCTCAGAAGTGCTACCTGTTCCACATGCAGGGCCGGAGAAACAGGCACAGATCAGGAGTCTCAATGCATGGATGAGACAATGTTGTAGGAGGGAAGGGTTCAGTTTTGTTAGGCACTGGTATGCTTTTTGGGACAAGAGGGAGCTGTACAAAAGGGATGGTCTCCACTTGTCCCAAGAAGGAACCAGGCTGCTGGCGCTCAAAATCAAAAAGGTGGCAGAGCAGTTTTTAAACTGAATAATGGGGGAAAGCCGACAGGAGATGAAATATCTCTGGTTCGGGATGGCTCATCTCAAAGAGATGAAGGGGTAGCTGTTACTTTTGAACAAGGAAATGGATTAAAATTGTCCACTGAGACTGTGGCTAATGATAGGAACTGCCTGGCAAGGTCTCAAGGCAGGAAGAGGAGGGCTGTGGCTTAAACAAGCATGGGAAACTATAAGTGTTTATACACAAATGCTAGAAGTCTCCGAGGTAAAATCGGGGAGTTGGAATGCTTGGTGTTGGGGGGGGGGAATAGACATTGTGGGTATTTCAGAAACTTGGTGGGATGAGGAAAATCAGTGGGATACGGTGATTCCTGGTTATAAATTGTATCGGAAGGATAGGTGGGGAAGGGTTGGAGGTGGGGTGGCTCTGTATGTCAGAGAGGGTATACCGTCCAGTAAGATTGAGAGGGTAAGAAAATTGGATTCACTTCTGGAAATGCTATGGGTTGAAATAGTGGGTCCAAAAGGAGGCTTAACAGTGGGAGTTTGTTATTGCCCACCAGATCAAAAGGTAGAGGAGGATTATAAAATGATGAATGAATTAAAGATAGTGGCTAGATGAAATAACTGTGTCGTAATAGGCGACTTTAACTACCCACACATTGATTGGGTCAATATGAGCTCTAGTCGGGAAAAAGAGATTGAGTTTTTAGACACTCTCAATGACTGTGCTATGGAACAGATGGTCACAGATCCTACCAGGGGAGAGGCGATCCTGGATTTGGTCCTAAATAACACCCAAGACCTGGTGAGAGATGTAAAAGTTGCACCACTTGGGAACAATGACCATAATGTCATTGAGTTTAACATTTGTACAGATAGGGAGTTGCCCAAAAAGAGTGACGCAACCACTTTTAACTTTAAAAGGGGTAATTTCTCTGGTATGAGGGGACATGTGAGCAAGAAACTGAAAGAAAGAGTGGAGAAGGTCAAAACCATTGGGGAAGCTTGGAGACTATTTAAAAATACAGTCCTAGAAGCTCAGAAAAAAATATATACCGCAGGTTAGTGTTAGCCCAGCCGCCTTTATTGGGCTATTTCTGGACTGTTTTATGTAGTTATAAACCTGATAGTGTGCCAGCCTAGAGACTGTATGATAAGCAACAAGGGGAAAAGCCCAGAGAAGAAGCAGATGCCAGCCAAGGACAATGAGATGCTGGCTGAATTCACTCCAGAGGTGCCCCATAGCCTGCCTGTCGTTTGTCACGTCTTACACTCACAGGTTTACACTCAAACAAAAGACTCTTGCATACAGCCCAGACTCCTGGTCTCCACATAATAAAGGGATTAACCCCCCTACGTGCCAACTCACACGTTCCTCATGGAGAATCTGCCCAGATACTGAAGAGTCATCCTCCTTTGTTTCCAACTTCCCCTTTTCCTGCTCCCAGGTGTCCAAGGGTCAAGGTAGCCACTAGCATTTGAAATTGACCCTAACAACCAATCCCTAGCCAGCAGGGAGTGTCCCCAGGTGTAAGCCGCCTGGCCTCCCACGCCCACCGCTCAAGAAGCCTTAAAAACACTCACACACACTTCTCAGAGCTCTCTCTGCCTTGCCTACCCCCTACCAACAACCTCTCTCAGCCTGCTATTACTTCTTACGCCCAGCTTACTTTACCCAAACCCTTACCTCGCTTGAAGGCTTCAGTCTGCAGCTGGAGTAGCGCACGTGTCCTTAACAGGCCTACCACACGTGTTCCCCATTTCTCTTCTCATATTCCTTCCCACCCTGAACCTCCCACTGGAAGATTTAGGAGCTATGCATCCCTGAGGTAAATATTGCCCCTTATCACTTCAATACCTGCTCATGCAAATGTGCTATTTATTTTCTTCCTGTTTGTATTAGTTTCTTGTATGCCAGTGTGTGTGATTGTATGTTCTGATTGATATTACTGCACAGTAAACCAAAGATTTATTTTACTCCTTTCTCTCGCCTCTTTACTGGGAAATAGCGTGGTGGCCCATCCTCTGTATACAAAGACCAAAGAATCCCAATATTAAATGCTGTTCCGATTGCTGTATTAATTATAGATCAGAGCATTTCAGCTAACATTAGGAAAGGCACAAATAGGTATAGAAAAAAGCCTGCATGGTTAACAAATAAAGTAATGGAAGCTGTAAAAGGTAAGAAGGATTCCTTTAAGCAGTGGAAAGCTAGTATCAGTGAGGTTGATAAAAGGGAACACAGACTGTGGCAAATAAAATGCAAGTCTGTGATCAGGCAAGCAAAAAGGGAATATGAGGAGCATATCGCAAAAAACATAAAGGCCAACAATAAAACATATCTTCAAATACATTAGAAGTAGGAAGAAAGCCAGGGAGGCAGTGGGGCCTTTGGATGACCAACGGGTAAAAGGAGTAGTGAAGGAGGATAGGGAAATGGCTGAGAAGCTGAATGCATTTTTTGCCTCTGTCTTCATTGTGGAAGAGGAGAAGTGCTTGCCCACTCCAGAAGCACTGATTTTGGGAGGGGGTTTGAAAGACCTGAACCAGATTGCGGTGACAAGAGAGGAAGTCCTCCGACTGATGGACAATTAAAAAACTAATAAATCACCAGCCCGGATGGCATTCATCCGAGAGTTCTGAAAGAACTCAAATGTGAACTTGTGGATCTCCTGACAAAAATATGTAAACTTTCTTTAAAATCTGCCTCCATTCCTGAGGACTGGAAGGTAGCTAATGTCACTCCCATCTTTAAAAAGGGCTCCAGGGGGGAGCCGGGAAATTACAGGCCAGTCAGTCTGACATCAATACCAGGTAAGTTGGTGGAAACTGTTATTAAGGAAAGAATTAGTAGGCACATTGATGAACAAAAACTATTGAGGCGGACTCAGCATGGGTTCTGTAAGGGAAGATCTTGTCTCACTAACCTGTTAGTGTTTTTTGAGGAAGTGAACAAACATGTGGACAAGGGGGACCCAATAGATATTATTTACCTTGATTTCCAGAAAGCTTTTGATACAGTTCCTTATCAAAGGCTCCTAAGTAAGCTCAATAGTCATGGGATAAAAGGACAAGTCCTCTTGTGGATCAAAAAATGGCTTATAAATAGGAAACAGAGAGTGAGTAGAAATGGGAAACTTTCTCAGTGGAGGGGGCTAAGTAGTGGGGTACCACAGGGATCAGTATTCGGTCCAATGCTTTTTAACTTATTTATTAATGATTTGGAATTGGGAGTAAGCAGTGAAGTGGCTAAATTTGCAGATGACACGAAGTTGTTCAGGGTGGTGAAAACCAGGGAGGATTGTGAGGCACTCCAAAGGGATCTGTTGAGGATGGGTGAGTGGGCGTCAACGTGGCAAATGGGGTTCAATGTGGCCAAGTGCAAAGTGATGCACATTGGAGCCAAAAATCCTAAATATAAATACACGTTGATGGGGTCTGAACTGGCAGAGACTGACCAAGGGAGAGATCTTGGAGTCGTAGTAGATAACTCAATGAAAATGTCTAGGCAGTGTGTAACTGCAATAAAGAAGGCCAACGCTATGCTGGGGATTATTAGGAAGGGTATTGAAAACAAATCAGCCAGTATCATAATGCCCCTGTATAAATCATTGGTGCAACCTAATTTGGAATACTGTGTACAGTTCTGGTCACCACACCACAAAAAGGATATTATAGCATTGGAAAAAGTGCAGAGAAGGGCAACTAGAATGATAAAAAGGTTGGAATACTTTCCCTATGAAGAAAGGTTAAAACGCTTGGGGCTCTTTAGCTTGGAGAAAGGACGGCTGAGGGGTGACATGATCGAGGTTTATAAGATTATGCCTGGGATAGAGCAGGTTGAGAAAGAATTACTTTTCTCCCTTTCTCACAATACAAGAACTCGTGGGCACTCCATGAAATTGCTGAGCAGTCGGGTTATAACAGATAAAAGGAAGTACTTCTTCACTCAAAGAGTGATTAACATATGGAATTCACTGCCACAGGAAGTGGTAGCAGCTACATGCATGGACAGTTTCAAGAGAGAATTAGATAAACATATGGAGCAGAAGTCCATCAGTGGCTATTAGCCACAAGGTATAGATAGGAACTCTCAGTCTGGGGCAGGTGATGCACTCTATTCTTGGTGCTGGAGGGGGCAGCAGTGGGAGGGCTTCTAGTGTCCTGGCCCTACTGCTGGACCTTCTGATAGCACCTGATATTTTTGGCCGCTGTGTGACAGAGTGTTAAACTAGATGGGCCATTGGCCTGATTCAACATTAGCTTCTCTTATGTTCTTATATGGGTCTTAGACCACCTCTCCCCGACACACTGTGAAAGATAAGCATGATAATTAACATTTGAAGGGCAAGGCACACTACTCAAGGGAACATGTCATTTGTTGGAGGACTTATTTGGGTTTTAGATCACCTCTCTCGAACGCACTGTGGAAAGTAAGCATTATAATTAACATTTGGAGGGCAAGGTACACTACTTAACGGAAAATGTCATTTGTTGGAGGACTTACTTGGGTCTTAGACCACCTCTCCCGAACACCCTGTGGAAAGTAAGCATGATAATTAACATTTGGAGGGCAAGGTACACAACTCAAGAGAAAATGTCATTTGTTGGAGGACTTACATGGGTCTTAGACCACCTCTCCCTGGCATACTGTGAAAGGTAAGCATGATAGTTAACATTTGGAGGGCAAGGTACACTACTCAAGGGAACACGTCATTTGGAGGACTTACCTGGGTCTTAGACCACCTCTCCCGAACATGCTGTGGAAAGCAAGCATGATAATTAAAATTTGGAGAGCAAGGTACACTACTCAAGGGAAAATGTCATTTGTTGGGTGACTTATATGGGTCTTAGACCACCTCTCCCCGACACACTGTGGAAGGTAAGCATGACAATTAATATTTGGATGGCAAGTTACACTACTCAAGGGAACATGTCATTTGTTGGAGGACTTACTTGGGTTTTAGATCACCTCTGCCCAGCACACTGTGGAAAGTAAGCATGATAATTAACATTAGGAGGGCAAAGTATACTGAAGGGAAAATGTCATTTGTTGGAGAACTTACATGATTTTTAGACCAATTGTCCCCGGCAGACTGTGGAAAGTAAGCATGATAATTAACATTTGGAGGGCAAGGTACACTACTCAAGGGAATGTTTCATTTGTTGGAGAACTTACGTGGGTCTTAGATCACCTCTTCCTGGCAACCTGTAGAAAGTAAGCATGATAATTAAATTTGGAGAGCAAGGTACACTACTCAAGGGAAGATGTCATTTGTTGGAGGACTTACATGGGTCTTAGACCACTTCTCTTCAACGCACTGTGGAAAGTAAGCATGATAACATTTGGAGGTCAAGGTACACTACGCAAGGGAAAATGTCATTTGTTGGGGGACTTACTTGGGTTTTATACGACACTCCACTGGCAACCTGTGGAAAGTAAGCATGATAATTAACATTTGAAGGGCAAGGTACAGTACTTGTGGGGAAATTTGAAAACACATATACAAAAACATAAAACATAAGGTAAGAAGGAGGGATCACTGAGGGGATGCCAGGTAAACAACAAGTACTTTACTCATTGGATGAAGACCATAATTGTGGAGAATAGGCACATCTCTGGGGAGAGGGTTCCAAAGTGGTGAGCCCACTCTCAAAAAAGCCTGCTACAGACAGTGAGGCAATGGAAGAAGAAGGAGAAGGAGAAGAAGAAGAGGGGGAGGGGGAGGGGATGACTGGATTTATATTCTGCCCTTCACTACCTGAAGGAGTCTCAGAGCGGTTTACAATCTTCTTTCCCTTCCCCTCCCCACAACAGACACCCTGTGAGATAGGTGCAGCTGAGAGAACTCTTTCAAGAACTTCTCTTGGGACAACAGCTCTGAGAGAACTGTAACTGTCCCAAGGTCACACAAGCAGTGGCACATGGAGGAGTGGGGAATCAAATCCTGTTCTCCCAAATTAGAGTCCATGCTCCTAACCACTACACCAAACTGCTGTGGATCTGCTGTACACCACTAAGCCAGGCAGAGGACTTGGATGAGGCACACCTAGAGCAGATTAGAAAGTTCTCAAAGAATCAGGACACAATAGTCATGGGAGATTTCAATTACCCAGATATCTGTTGGTAGTCCAACTCTGCTAAAAACTAAAGGTCAAATAAATTCCTGACTTGTCTTGCTGACAACCTCATTTTCCAGAAACTGGAGAGGGAAACAAGGGACCTGCTATTTTGGACTTGATCCATAGCAACAGGGAAGAACTGGTTGATGAGGTGAAAGTAGTGGGCACCCTGGAGAATAGTGACCATGGAATTTTGGAATTTAAGGCTTGGGGAAAGGAAAAAGCTGCACATAGACATATAGGTTGGACTTCAAGAAACCAAATTTTGAGAGACTTAAAGTTATGCCAGGTAGAATCCCAATGGTCAGAAATACTTAAGGAGAAGGGAGTTCAAGAGGGGTGTGAGTTTCTTAAAAGCAAAATATTGAAGACACAATCACAAATGATTCCTGTAGGAAGGAAAAATGGGAGGAGCCTAAAGAAATCAAGGTGGCTCCATAAACAGCTTTCTAAAGACTTGAGAAATAAAAAAGTGGAGGGAGGGCCTTATAACCGAGAATGAATATAAACAAATAACCAGTGCCTGTAGAGAGAAAGCTGGGAAAGCTAAAGCTCAGTATGAGCTTAGGCTAGTGAGAAATGCTAAAAACAACAACAACAAAAGTTCATATGTTCAAAATAAGAAAGAGAGCAAGGACATGGTAGGCCCATTGCAGAGACAGGAAAGTGAAATTGTAACAGGTGAAAAAGAGAGGGCAGAACTGCTCAATTCCTACTTTTCCTCAGTCTTCTCTTGTGAGGAAAAAGGTGTTCAACATGGCAAAAACAGAACACATGATGAGGGAAGGGAGTTGCAGCTCAGGATCAGCATAGGGGTAGTACATAAACACCTAGTTTGTTTAAATGAAACTAAATCCTCGGGGCCAGATGAACTGCATCCAAGGGTACTAAAAGAACTTGTGGACATAATTTCTGAGCCTCTGGCCATTATTTTTGACAATTCTTGGAGAGAAGGTGAGGCACCAGAAGATTAGAGGCAGGCAAATGTTGTGCCCATCTTCAAGAAGGGGAAAAAGGAGGATCCAGGTAACTATCAACTCATCAGTTTGACATCCATAACTGGAAAAGTTTTAGAACAAATCACTGATTATTTAGAAAGGACAACTGTGATTACTAAGAGCCAGCATGAGTTTTTCAAGAAAAAGTCATGTCAGACTAACCTTATCTCTTTTTTGGAGAAAGTTACTACCTTGCTGGATCAAGGGAATGCTGTAGACATAGTTTATGTTGATTTCAGTAAGGCTTCTGATCAGGCTCCACATAATATTCTTATTGACAAGTTGATAAGATGTGGTTTGGATCCTTTGACTGTTAGGTGGATCTGTAACTGGTTGACAGATCATAACCAAAGAGTGCATGTTAATGGTTCCTCATCCTCTTGAAGAGGAGTGACGAGTGGAGTGCCTCAAGGATCTGTCCTGGAACCTGTTTTGTTCAACATTTTTATAAATCATTTAGATGAAAGAATAGAGGGCCCGCTTATTAAATTTGCAGATGATTTTAAATTGGATGGGGTAGTAAATACGGTAGAGGACAGATTCAGGATACAGAATGATCTTCACAGGCTGGAAAACTGGGCTAAAAGAAATAAAATGAATTTTAGCAGGATAAATGTAAAGTTCTGCATTTTGATAGGAAAAATCAAATACATAATTGTAAGATGGGGGACACTAGTCTTGGCAGTAGTAGGTGCAAAAGGGATCTAGGGGTCTTAGTAGACCATACACTGAATGTGAGTCAGTAGTGTGATCCAGTGGCTAAAAAGAGCCAGTTTGGTGTAGTGGTTAAGTGCACGGACTCTTATCTGGGAGAACCGGGTTTGATTCCCCACTCCTCCACTTGCACCTGCTGATGTGACCTTGGGTCAGTCACAAGCTCTGGCACAGCTGTTCTCTCAAGGACAGTTTGTGTTAGAGTTCTCTCAGCCCCACCTACCTCACAGGGTGTCTGTTGTGGGGAGGGGAAGGGAAAGGAGTTTGTAAGCCGCTCTGAGACGCCTTTGGGCAGTGAAGGGCGGGGTATAAATCCAAACTCTTCTTCTCTTCTTCTTCTTCTAAAAAGGCAAATGCGATTTTTTGGCTGTATCAACAGAAGTATAGTGTCCAGATTACACGATGTGATGGTATCGCTTTACTCTACTCTGATTAGACTTCACCTAGAGTATTGTGTTCAGTTTTGGGCACCCCAAGTTAAGAAAGATATAGACAAGCTGGACCATGTCCAGAGAAGGGCAATGAAGATGGTGAGGGGTCTGGAGATCAAGTCCTATGAGGAAAGTTATGTTTAGCCTGGAGAGGAGATGACTGAGAGGTGATATGATAACCATCTTCAGGTACTTGAAGGGCTGTCATATAGAGGATGGTGCAGGGTTGTTTTCTGTTGCCCCAGAAGGTCATACCAAAACCAGTGGGTTGAAATTAAATCAGAAGAGTTTTCAGCTAAACATTAGAAAGAACTTCCTGACAGTTAGAGCGGTTCCTCAATGGAACAGGCTTCCTCAGAAGGTGGTGAGCTCTCCTTCTTTGGAGGTTTTCAAACAGAAGCTAGATGGCCATCTGACAGCAATGCTGATTGTGTGAACTTAGGCAGATCATGACAGGTAGGGAAGGGTTGCATCATTCTTGTGGCCCTTTCTTACGTATCCATGGAAATGCTGACTGCCACTTTCGGGTCAGGCAGCAACTTTTCTCCAGGCCAGTTTAGCTAGGGATCCTGGAGGGTTTTTGTCATCTCCTAGGCATGGGGGTGTGGGGGGGAGGCATTTGTGATTTCCTGCATTGTGCAGGGAGTTGGATTAGATGACCCTGGAAGACCCTTCCAACTCTATGATTCTATGAGTCTTCAGGGCCAGGCTGGTAGCAACCAACAGATGACTTACTACCACCCAACTTGCAGGAGTCACCCAGGACTGCCTGCTTGCTACTGTTCAATTAAACCCACCACGCAAAAGTCAGTGTAGAATAGTGGTTAGAGTTTCAGGTTAGGGTCTGTGTTGTGTCCTGGGATCAGAAGGCAGAGCTGGCAAAAATACAGCCAAGCTTCGCTCTCTGAGAACAATAGGGACTAGGTTCCTGAGCTCGCCAGTAGAGAACCAATGGCAGCATTGGCGGGCGATTCAAACCCACCAATAGGAATATGGGGCCATCCCCCCCTAACTGTATATAGTTGGCCTCCGGCCGTTACTGTTTGTCCTTGTCTTGTGTGAAGTACGAATAAACGCGTCTTCTCTTATGTCGTCGTCCGAGTCATGAGGCCCGAAACCCAGTACTTTACAGTGGCGACGAAGGTGGGATTTCAACGCCTTCCGTGACTCCATGAGCGACAAAAAGGACACCGCCGAGCATCGCATCGCTGACCCCGAGAGCAGCACCGCACCGCTCGCCCCGGCGCATGCCTTCCCAGACAGAGCCATGGCCACCTCTCATGTAACACTCGAGCGCTTCGATCCGTCGCAGCCAGAAACCTGGGACGCATGGGTCGACCAGCTCATCAGTTATTTGGAGCTCAACGAGATCCGCCACCCAGACAAGAAACGATCGCTCCTGCTGAACGCATGCGGCACCCAAACCGTCCGCCTCGCCAAGAGCCTCTTGGTGCCCCGCATGGCCTTGGAAAGCTCGTTTGGGGAGATCCTGGACGTCCTCAACGCGTACTTCAGCCCCCGGCTGACCTTCCTGGCCAAGAGGATGGAGTTCCAGAGGCGAGTCCAGGCCCAAGGGGAATCCGTTGCCACCTTCCTGGCCGCGCTGAGGGCGCTCGCGGTGGACTGCGGGTTCCCGAAGGTGGAAGACAACTTGCTGACGCAGTTCGTGTGGGGCCTGGCAGACTCCAAGCTGCGGCGCAAGTTGATTGGCTACCGGAGGCTCTCCCTGGATGAGGCCATTGACGCCGCAAAAGCCCACGAGGCCGCTGAAGGGGAACGCCTGGCCGCGGCCGCCCATGTGGTCGGGAGGAGTCCCAGCCCCGGGAACGCAGATACCGAAGAGGTCTTCGCCCTCAGACCCCAACACCACCGGCCGGTGCCGTTCCAGCAGGCCAACAGGGAGCCAGCCAAGCCTTCCGGCAACCGGACCGTCTGTGCCAGCTGCGGGGAAGGCCACGGAAGGAAATCCTGTAAGTTCCGGGATGCTGTCTGTCACGGGTGCGGGAAGCAGGGACACCTTGCACGGGTCTTCCGGTCCAAGGGCCCCCAGAATTCGAGATCGTCGGTCCCACCGCACCGCGCATCATCCACCGCCTACGAGACGACGGAAGAGGTCGCCGAGTTGTACCATCTCACCGACCAACCGCTGCAGGTACTTCGCCTCCCCAACCCCAACCTCTCCTCTACCCCGAAGATCCAAGTAACCGTGTGGATCGAGGGGTCCCCCTGTTGCATGGAAGTGGACTCGGGATCGGCGGCGTCCATCATTTCCATGGACACTTTAAAAAGACTTTGCCCATTAGGGGGACCCCCTCTACGTCCATCGCCACTAAGCTTGGTGGATTTTCAAAAGAACCCTGTCCCCATCCGGGGAGTCGGCACTTTCCGAGTGCAGTACCGAGACTTTGAGGGGAACTTGGACTTGGTGGTGGTGGAGGGAAATCTCGTGAGTCTCCTGGGGCGGGCGTGGTTCGAGGCCCTAGGCATCACGATTGGGGGAGTGAATAAGTGCGGGATGCGTGACTGGGGGCGGTGTGCAAGGAATTCCCTGAGGTTTTTGACGGGAAACTGGGGTGTTATAAAGGGCCCCCGGTGTCGCTCCACTTAGACCCCACAGTGACACCCATCCGACGGCGCTTCCGCACCGTGCCCCTGGCCCTCCGCCCTAAAATAGAGGCCGAACTGGACCGGTTAGTGGCCCAGGGAGTCCTAGAGCCCGTCCCGAACGCTCGATGGGAGACCCCGATTGTGACACCCGTTAAGCCAAACAGGGAAATCCGCATCTGCGTGGATTATAAGTGCACCATTAACCAGGCACTTCAGGCGCACGCATACCCCGTACCCGTGGTCAGCCATGTCTTAGCCACACTGGCGGGGGCGCGCATATTTGGAAAGCTGGATCTCGCGCAGGCGTACCAGCAACTCCCGGTGGATGAGGCCACTGCCGAGGCGCAAACCATAGTGACCCACCGGGGGGCCTTCAGGGTGAAGCGGCTGCAGTTCGGGGTCAGTGTGGCCCCAGGGATCTTCCAAAATCTCATGGACGATTTGTTAAAAGGGATCCCTGGAGTGACGCCGTTCTTCGACGACGTCCTCATCGCCGCGACCACCCCTGAAAGCTTCGCCGCCCACCTCCGAACTGTACTGGGACGCTTCCAAGCCGCGGGGCTGAAAGTGAAGCGGGAAAAGTGCCTCCTCGGGGTGCCGGAGGTGGAGTTCTTGGGGTACCGGGTAGACGCAACAGACCTGCATCCGGCGAGGGACAAGGTGAAGGCCATCGTGGAGGCCCCCGCCCCGAAGTCCAAGGCAGAGCTCCAGGCGTTCTTATGCCTCCTGAACTTTTACCACTCCTTTCTCCCACACAAAGCCGCCATGGCCGAACCCCTGCACAGGCTGCTGGATAAGGCGACACCTTGGGCATGGGGAGTGAGGGAGGAGGCGGCGTTTCGGGGGTTAAAGTACTCTTGATTTCTAACGCTGTACTCGCCCACTTTGATGAAAAGCTCCCGGTAATCCTTGCGTGCGACGCATCACCGTATGGGGTCGGGGCGGTCTTGGCCCACAAGCTACCAGATGGGAGGGAAGTCCCGGTGGCTTACTACTCCCACACGCTGTCCCCCGCGGAGCGGAACTATGCGCAAATCGACCGGGAGGGCTTGGCACTGGTGGCGGGGGTTAAAAAGTTTCACAACTTTGTGTACGGGTGGCCCTTCACGCTTGTAACCGATCATAAGCCGCTCTTGGGACTGTCCGCGGCGGACAAACAAACGCCGCAGGTACTGTCGTCCCGGGTGTTGCGCTGGTCCTTGTTTTTAGCGGGCTACCAGTACCGGTTGGAGCATCGGCCGGGCAAGGCGCTGGGTCATGCCGACGCCTTGAGCCGCCTGCCGCTGCCGCATACAGGGGAAGATCCGGCCCCAGCTCCCGCAGTATTGTTAATGGAGGAGCTGCCAACCCCCCCCCGTCAGGCTGCAGACGTGGCCGCCCGCACGTCCCGAGATCCCATTCTCTCCCGGGTCCTAAACTGGGTGGTGAGGGGATGGCCAGCGGAACAGACAGGGCCAGAGTTCATGGCATACAAAGCCAGGAGGGAAGAGTTATCCGCCTTGAAAGGGTGCTTACTATGGGGGGACAGGGTGGTCATCCCGGGGCCCATGAGACAAGGGGTTCTAGAAATGCTGCACGAGGCCCACCCCGGCATTGTACGAATGAAAGCTCTGGCAAGGAGCTACGTGTGGTGGCCCGGGATGGACGCAGAAATTGAAACCTGGGTCTGAGGGTGCACAAGGTGTCAGGAAGTCCGCCCCAATCCCCCGAGAGCACCAACCCAAAGCTGGGAGTCTACCCACAAGCCGTGGTCACACCTACACGTAGATTTTGCCGGGCTGTTTCAGGGGCTTCAGTTCATGGTGACGGTAGACTCCTACTCGAAGTGGGTGGAAATAAGCCCAGTGTCTACCACCTCTGCCAAAGCGGCAATAAGGGCCCTGCGGAAAATATTCGCTACGCACGGGTTGCCAGACACAATCGTGTCGGACAACGGGGCAGCGTTCACATCTGCTGAGTTTCAAGCGTTCCTCGCAAGGAACCTAATCAGGCACATACGATCAGCGCCCTTCCACCCGGCAACAAATGGACAGGCGGAGAGAACGGTACGCACCGCCAAAGAAGCCCTGAGCTGCATAACGGAGGGGGATTGGGAGTTCCGGCTGGCCCGCTTCCTCCTAACACACCGCACCACCCCAAACCCCATCTCCGGGCATTGCCCCGCAGAACTATTGATGGGCCGCCGCCCCACGACCTTGTTAGACAGGCTCCACCCGGACCGAGCCCCAGAGAGAAAGCTGGTCGAAACCCGGGAGGCGCCCCGAAGCTTCCTCCCGGGGGAACCTGTCTACTTCCGGAATTACGGGGCGGGGCCTCAGTGGGTGGCCGGGCGCATCCTAAAACCCACCAGGCCAGTGTCATACGAGGTCCTAGCAGATGGGGACAGGGTCCTCCGTAAACACGTGGACCAGCTCCGGAGGCGGCAAGACCCCGACACAGGGATCCAGGCCCCGTTACCAGGAAACGCCGCAGCCGCCCCAGCATCCGATCAGCTGCAGGCACCACCAGCGGAGCCAGTGCCTGAAAGACCACGGAGTCCGGAGGGGGTCCCAGAGACAGCTGAACCGCCGCCGCCGCTGCCGCTGCCGTTACAGCCACCACCGTCACCACCACAGCTACTACCGGAGATCCAAGCTCCTTGTGCGGGAGGACCACACGATGGGGGCCCCGCCAGTCCGGTACCGGCCCCCCGATGATCACTAAGGGAACGGAGGGCACCAGCATACTTAAAAGACTACGTCACCTGATAGGAGACGAACTATGGGGGGAGGGGTGTTGTGTCCTGGGATCAGAAGGCAGAGCTGGCAAAAATACAGCCAAGCTTCGCTCTCTGAGAACAATAGGGACTAGGTTCCTGAGCTCGCCAGTAGAGAACCAATGGCAGCATTGGCGGGCGATTCAAACCCGCCAATAGGAATATGGGGCCGTCCCCCCTAACTGTATATAGTTGGCCTCCGGCCGTTACTGTTTGTCCTTGTCTTGTGTGAAGTACGAATAAACGCGTCTTCTCTTATGTCGTCGTCCGAGTCATGAGGCCCGAAACCCAGTACTTTACAGTCTGGGTTACCCAGGACTGAATCACCATTCTTCTGTGAAAGCCCACTGAATTCCCTTGAACCAGTCACACATCTTAAGACTAATGTACCTCACAGATTCTAGTGAGCATAAAAGTTAAGAATGGAGTTAAGAATGACATAAGTGGTTTTCAGACACCCGTTGTGGAAGAAGGTGAGGTATAAATTAAGTACATAAATAATAAATGTGACTAGAGATGGGGACAGATAAAAGAAGAACAAGAGGAAGGAGGAGATTGGATTTATACCTCGCCCTTCACTGAGAGTCTCAGAGCAGTTTACAGTCTCCTTCCCTTCCTCTCCCCACAACAGACACCCTGTGAGGTAGGTGGGGCTGAGAAAGCTAGGGCTACCAGGTCCCCTCCTCACTCTGGAGGGGGGATTTGGGGGGCATTCTGGGTATGGGTGGGGATGCGCCCATGCCCCACCCCCAGCCCAACCCTCAATTGTGACCACCTGCCTGGTCAACCCCCTCCCTCCCTTCCTGCCCAATTAAAAGGGGTTCAATTGGTGGCCTGCTGACCAATTGGGGTTCAATTGGACGGCCCTTTAAATCCAGCAGGATGGAGGGAGGGGGAGGTCATGGGCACAGGGTCCATGGGGTGGGGGCTGTGGCACACAGGACTGATCACCCCCACCCCACTCGCAAAGAGAACCTTCTTTGTGTGTGTGGGAGAGAAGTGTGAATGGAAGGAAGAAAGCAATCCCTAAGAGTATCAGCTACACGTCAAAGGCTCTCCATCTTTGCCACCATGGATGCTGATGCAAAATGTCTCATCTATCCCAAATAGAATGGCATTCATTAGATAAAGAACTATTCGTTTTGAAACTGACAAGTGGCTCTGTGCAACTATGTAACTTTGCTAGCATATGAAGAACAAAGAAGCTCTGCTGTGTGTATCCTGCTTGTCTACTCTACTAAATTGATACAGATTCCTTTTTACAAGCTGCACCTGCACCCATGACCTCCTCTTCCCTCCTTCCTTCCTTCCTTCCTTCCTTCCTTCCTTCCTTCCTTCCTTCCTTCCTTCCTTCCTTCCTGCTGGATTTAAAAGGCCATCCAGCTGGTCAGCCGGGCATATGGTCCCCGTTGACCAGTTGAAGCCATTTAAATTGGGCAAGAGGGAGGGAGAGGAGTGGCCAGGTGGGTGGTTGCTCTTGGGGACAGAGGTGAGGCATCCCCTGCCCACCAGCTTAGCGGGGGTGGGGCTTCCCCCACTCACCAGCTCAGCGGGGGTGTATTGAAGCCCTCAAAAGGGGAGGAACCCCCACCCAGACCAGGGGGCTAGCAATCCTAGAGAGAGTTATTTTGAGAACTACTCTTGAGAGAACAGCTCTGAGAGACCTCTGGTTTGCCCATGGTCACCCAGCAGCTACATGTGGAGAAGTGGGGAATCAAGCTCAGTTCTCCAAGATTAAAGTCCATGCTCCTAACCACTACGCTGAACTGGTTATGTTGACCAGTGAGGGAGAGACCAAGATATATTCAATACGTGTGTAAACACTGTCTTGTAGAATAGAAGGTATCGTTCTTGACTGAGGGATGTAGATGTCTCCAGATGTCAACTAATTGGAAAGATGAAAAGATATCAGCTAACTTGGATGTGAAAGTTTTCTTGTTTTTGTGAGAATTGTTGAGGGAGGATTTTTCAAGTCTGTAATTCGCTATAAAGTTAAGATCTCCTTCCAATATGCCCTCACTAAAGGATTGTAGTTTCTCCAGAGTTCCCTCTATGAACTTGAGTCGGTCCTTTGTCGCAAGTTCGGAAGCTGCAGTTAGTGCAGAATGCTGTGGCCAGGCTTCTGATGGGTCTTCCTAAATGGGAGCACATCCGACCTGTGCTGAAAGCACTGCATTGGCTGCCAATAGCTTTCCAAATCAGCTTCAGAGTGCTGGTACTTACCTTTAAAGCTCTATATGGTCAGGGTCCGACATACCTGAGGGACCGCCTTTCCCCATACATACCCAGAGAGCACTACGGTCAGGGGCTCAACACTGATTAGTGATCCCAGGCCCCAGGGAGGCCAGGCTTATTGCAACCAGGGCCAGGGCCTTTTCAGTGGTGGCTCCTACCTGATAGAATGAGCTCCCAGAGGAGATCAGGGCCCTGCAGGACCCCTCACAGTTCTGCAGGGCCTGCAAGATGGAGCTCTTCCACCAGGCTTTTAATTAGGAGCCGCCACTACCACCACCAACAACTACCTCGTGGGAATAATGGGGTGATATGGATGGCCCATTACAAAGACCGTGCCATAGTATTCCGGTAGATCAGTTCCATCTAAACGGGCTTGGGCAATATCTACAGGCCACCATCTTGATTTGATTGGATGTTTTCCATCTTTGAGCACTTTATTCTGATAAAATTGTGTGTGTTATGTGCTTTTAATGTTTTATATTTGGCACATGGTGCCCTTGTTTATAAGCCGCCCTGAGCCTGATTGCGGGGAGGGTGGGGTAGAAATGAAATAATAAATAAAATAAAATAAATAAATTAGGTATGTATAGGGAAGCAGACATTAATCATTGATTATTCAACATGCCCTTCACAAAGAGGTATCTGCCCTGAGAGTCAGCCATTGTGCTGTGGTGAATGAAGTGAGCATTTAATATCATTTCTCCCCTGGAGTTAGAGGAACCTCTTGCTTGGAATTGATGAGGAAATTTGGGTGTTTTAAAAAGAGCCATTGAGATGTTCCTATTGTGAGTCTCTTGCTGAAAGAGAACTGTGGAGTTCAGTTTGGAGACAGAAGAAAAGATTCTTTTGTGCTTAATGTTGTTGTTGAGACCTCTCACATTATAAGAAATGACTTTAACATCATAGGGATTATAGGAAGAATACAGTAGTGAGATAAGAAAAGTACAGTGATGAAAATGCGGGTGAGGGCTAAAGAAACCTAATATAATAAAAATTGAGTGCTAGATTCAGAGAAGCAGAAATGTAAAATTGGCAACTACAATATAATGGCAAATTTGGTTAGCAATATAGTTAATTAAACTAACAATAATAATGAGAATGTAGAATTAAAGGAGTGATCAGGAAAAATTATTATAGTTGCTATAGACACTAAGAAACTTGATAAAATTAATGAATTAAACGCTATATAAATTTTACAAATAGGTTCACTAGTTAAATAAGAAAGAAACAAAAATCTTGACACATAGTTTTAGCAATAAAAATTAGAAAATATGATTTGATGTACAGTATAAGTTGTAGGAGGAGCTAACAATAATCACATGAATATATAATTAATTAGACAATCAAGAAGAATAAATTAATTTGCTTGACTTGAGAACAGAAATATAATAATGCAATAGCTAGAAACACCAATAAGCTTAATAGAAGGTGTGCAATATACTCTTATTATAATATTTGATATAGATACTCTAGGTAATTAAAAAGTATAGATTTGGTCAAAAGACTACTGTCAATCTTTATATAAAGCCTAACCTTTAAATTCCACATCCTTAGACTCTTTTTTTGATCAATACCCCTACTCTAAAGTCCTATCCCAGGAACACCAATCTTTACTTGAGAAACCTATTACCTCACAAGAGATCTTGGATTCTATTAAAAATTTAAAACACAACAAAGCACCTGGCCCATATGGCTTTCCATATGGCTGAATTCTACAAAAAAAAATTGCTACTCTATTAGCTGCTCCTCTGGTGGAGGCATGTAATTATATCTTCAAAACTAGTCATCTTCCCCCATCTTGGTCCCATGCCTCTATTACTATTATTCCAAAACCAGATAAGGACCCCACCTTAGCTACTTCTTACAGACCCATCTCCTTACTAAACATAGATTTTAAAATACTTACATCGATCCTTACCAAACATCTCAATTCATTTATCACTGAATATATCCCCCAAGACCAGGTGGGCTTTATGTCCAATAGAGACCTTACTTACAATATGTATAAAGTTTTCAACATCCTTAATTTTTGCAAACAACATAAACAATCAGCCATTTTCCTCTTGCTTGACATTGAAAAAGCTTTTGATTCAATGGAAATCCTGTTTTTGAAGACTGCCCTAAAGTGTTTGGGGTTCATTGAAAGATTCGTGTCAATCATCAATGCCTTGTATGCAACACCTTTAGCAAATCTTAAAATAAATAATACACTAACAGAACCCTTTCATCTTGGCTGGGACACCTGGCAAGGGTGCCTGCTTTCACCTTTATTATTTGTGATGGTTATGGAACCCCTGGCTAATATGATACATAGAAATAACCAAATACAGGGCATCAGAATTCATGAGACTGTATACAAATCCACACTCTTTGCTGATGACTTGTTGCTAACCAGGGCTTTTTTTGTAGAAAAAGCCCAGCAGGAACTCATTAACATAATAGGCCACACCCAATAGCAGGAACTTATTAGCATATTAGGCCACACCCCTGACAGCGCAGCTCCCTCCCAGGATCAGCTTCCCCAGGTGCCCTACAGCTTGCAGGGCACATGGGGAACCCGAGGGAAGGAAGGCAGTTTCTGGATTGGCTTGCGAGGCTCCTGGGGAACCCAAGGGGGGGAGGCTGTAGGCATGGCCAACTCAGAAGCCAGCCAGAAATAGCCCTGTTGCTAACTATTTCTAATCCACTCTCTTCCTTACCAGCCCTACATTCTGATCTTACTGAATTTGGCCTGATCTCAGGACTAAAAGTAAACATGTCTAAGTCCTTACTTTTCCCAATAAATCTTTCTTCCCATATCTCTTCAGCTCTTAAATCATCCTTTACCTATGAATGGGTGACCACCTCCGTTCCACACCTAGTTATTAACATTCCTTTAGATCTGGAAGATTTAAGAAAATATAACCATTATGTAATATTTAAGGAAGTCGGATAGGTTGGTATCACCTGGTCAAGTCTTTCATCCTACCAAAATTATATTTCTTTTTCGGGCCACTCCTATCGTCCTCACTACTGAACAAATTATGTTCCAGCCAAAAGCCTTAACAAATTTCTTTTGGTCTTATAGATCACTTCATATAAATCTCCATACTTTTCAAAGAAATTAAAAAAAAGTGGTCTCAGTTTCCCTAATTTAACCAATTACTGTAGGGCTATGCACTTAGCAAATATCATTAACATATCACAACCTAGTGTCAATCCAGACTGGATACTCTTGCTACAGGAGTTTACACACCCTCACAAACTTCATGAAGTAATCTGGCAAAAATCTAAAGATCGTCCCTCAAGTATTCAATGCAACATTTTTCTCCTAGCAATACTTTCTATATGGGACCAGTTTAGATCAAAATTTCTACCTCCAATATCCAGGTATTATACCCAGGTTTCACCCTCTTTTTAACCAAGGTTGGTTCCCCCCAGCCTTTAATACCTCTGTTTTCAACACAATGAACTGCACAAAGGCTCTCTGCTTAGCAGACCTTACTTCTAACAGCACACTGCTTGACAAATCAGCTCTGGAAAATAAACTAGACATCATACTTCCATGGTTTGAATTCTTTCAAATCTCCCACTTCTGCTCTCAAATCGAACAACCACTGATGGATTTTGAAGTTTTATTAAAACCCACACAGGATCCTAAAAAACATCTTATCTCTTCCATATACAATATTCTTAATGATCTAGAAAGCCACATACATCTCCCTTATCAGTCAGCTTGGCCTAAAGCATGCAGAGAAGTTCTTCTGGATGATTTTTGGAACTCTCTGTGGTATTCTCCCCCATTTAATACAACAATAACTGCTATTACATTACAAGCTTTTAAACTAGTGTCACATTGATACCTAACCCCTAGGAAAATTGCACATTCGAATTCTCAACTCACTCCTGTTTGTTGGAAAAAATGTGGATCTTTTGGTTCTTACCTTCATTGCTGGCTATATTGCCCCATATCAAAAAAAATTGGGATATGATACAGGCCTCAATAGTCTTCCTTCTCCTGCTAATCTTTTTTTTAATGGTTGGACAGCCATCCATCATGCACATCCCAAAAGGGAAATCATTCCCATCCTTCTCTCAGCTGCTCAAACAGCAATTGCTACTCAATGGAAAAACCCACATCCCCCAAACCTATCTCTCTGGCATAAGAATATTTGGGACTTTTGCATCATGGCTGAAATAACACTTAACACCTCTCCACTAGCCTGTGCCTCCACTCTTACTAACTTTTCTGCTACTTGGCTCCCAATATTGGACTACTTAATGAAACAAGATGAAATATCTTGTATAATGAATCAATTACATTTATGGTGATAACATCAGAATTATGTAGCTTAGTATCTCTTTCTCTTCTCTCCTGATTTACATTTTTCCTCTCCCTGTTTTTTCCTCTTCCCCTCTCTATTTTCAAGTATACTTCTAATCTATAGACAATAGCTATGACTCGATTTTGTAATTATTATACCAGTTATTGTTACATTCTTAAGCCTCAGTATTTCATATTTGTCATTCAATAAAATGTTTTTTTAAAAATACATAAAACGTTTTAGTGAAGGACTGGTGATGATGTGGGCATCAAAGCAGTTTAGGTCTTACAGTCCAGTTCTACTACTAAAAGTGAGGACTTACTTTTTCCTGTTGACTTTCCCTTTCTTCCCCCTGTGGAATGTAAGTATGGTAATTAAAGTATGTAAGTTAGGTACACTGTGGCTACAGTCCTAAAGACACTTTCCTGGAGCAAGCCCCATTAGGTAGACCTGCTTAGGATTACTCCCTAAGTCAGGGGAAAATTCATCAATCAGTACACTTCAAAACTAATTGTGATTTAGCTGTAATTCTCTCTAACAGTTCATACTTGATTTTGTGGCAGAGAGAAAAACTGCTGAGTGCAGTTGAATCACATACTCAGTGACTCAGGAAACATATGAGGCTCTTTGACTTGCCACATATGGCTATTCTGAGCATTGTTTCCCAGTGTGACGCCTGCCCCATTGATTCAGAAAAGTGACCAAGGCCCTTGCCTAGTGAAGCTTACTGTTGGCAGGTGGTTTCTGCCTAGAAGCAGCCACCACTGGAAGAACAGGTAAGCTTCAAGCCTCTCTGAAGTTCAGGCATCACGCCTGAGATGGAAATAAACATGGCTGTTTTGATCAATGGTCACTCTGAATGTGGGTCTCCATGAGCCATGGACTGAATACCATTGTAATATATATGTGATTTTCTTATTTAAAGGAATCAGAAATATATAAAAGTTTTTGTCCTTGAGTAAAAGCAAAAACAAAAGAAATTGGACAGAATGTGCATAGAAATTGTATTTGGGTTTGGATTTTTTAATATGTGCCTTGTTTTAAATCGCTGTTGGATTTTGATGATGTATATGTTAGTTTCAATCAGAAGCCTATTCCCACCTATAAATTCATCCCACACTATTGGGGTGAAATTCTCAAAATTTTTAATCCTCAGTAAGGAATCCTCCCAGCCAAGTTGGTGACAGAGCGCCAAAGTGCTCCATTAAAGCATAATTAAAATACACTTTTGCAGACTGGTCTAATAGAAGAAGTATTTGTTCCCAACTTTCTCACCACCCAGATCCTGATGGGTTGGGGGAAAAGACGGGTAAAGTTTGGTAGGCAAGCAGGACTAGACCTTTCATACACATATGAACAGCACATAACTGCCCTGGTACTCACTAAAGAGCTGGTGGGTTTGCTTAGAGATCATTAAATTGCTTCAGACATGGGAGTACACCAAGACAAGGTAAAGAAGGGTGTGTGCTTTAATACTTTTCCCATTTTACTAAAAAGAAATACATCCAACCATATTACTTCTGTGTTTCTCTACCTATTTATTCAATTAAGAAGTGCCCATTGCTAATGACTTCCATGCAGTGTTCCCTCTAAGCTTAGTTAGTATGAGCTAGATTACAGGTTTTTAGCCTCCATCGCACATATTTTTGTCTTAACTCAGGAAGGTTGGCTTCAGAGCAAACTAATTCATGCAGTAGCCAAATTGCTCACTCACAACTTTAATGCCAGTAGCTCACAAAGTAGAATTTTTGCTCACAAGACTCACCATTCAATACATAACACACAGCTTAGAAGGGGGCATTGCTTCCATGTGCTTCTGACTCTACTCCTTTGGCTCAGGCACTTGATCAAGAATTAACTAAGAATTCAAGGTCCAGGCAAGCCAATTCTTGCAATGTGGTCTATGCCGATCATTTCAGGAAAATCTTCGAACTGTGGGTTATGTGATTCATAGTTAGGGCAAGGAGGAAACTGAGGAAGATCTTGCTACCAGTAAGGTATCACCAACTGCATTCCATCTGGGATATATCTGCCTTCATCTCCTTGCAAGTTATGAATGCCTGGGAGGGGCTAGAAGGTGGCACAAGCTAAAGGGTAAAAGGCAAAGTGCTGTTGGTCCTTGGTTTGTAGGCCATGACTCTCAAACAGATTTCACACAAGAGCTGCGCCACCCTCATGCCTCCCTTTGCCCCATTTCTATTGGTCAATTTCCCACTCAAAGACGCGCGGCCGTATTTTGACCTGCGGCTTCACCCGATTTCCCCTGTGGTTTCGTGATTCTGTTTTTTGAGGATCATAAAACTGTGGGGAAAATCGGGCGAAGCCATGGGTCAAAATGCAGCTGCACGGCTTCGAGTGGAAAATTGACCAATAGAAACAGGGCAAAGGGAGGTGTGACAGCAGCTATTTTGTGAAATTGGTCTCAGCCTGGGGCCTATGTTAGGCAGTCTTGTTGAAAAGGACCAGGTCAGGATCTGTTTGGTCTAACTGTATGATTTGTTTAATCTGAGAGTTTGTATTTTAGTATCTGTGTGGAAGCTGCTTTTGATTAAACCTAACCCTAGCTCTTTGAGGAGAAAAGTGGCATAAAAATGCTACAAACGAAGAAATACATTGTGATGTTTGTGTTTGAGGTAAAGGGTTACAAGCTTGTGCCAACGTCAGAAGAATGTTGTTTGAGTCCTGTCCCAGTGTTCTCATTTGGGACCACCAGAAGAATGGGCACAAGGACACATGGGAATGAGTTATACTTCAACCTTTCGCTGATACCCAGATCCTGCTGCAAGTGGGTTCTCCTGAATTTTAGGCCATCCTGCCATCCTACCATATAAAATCCTTTAGTTGGATCTACTCTTAAACACAGCCTTTTTATATGGTGATAGTACTTTTCACATTTTACCTAAATTCAAGCTCAGCTCACCAATCCATACATTCCAGTTTTCCCTTGACAGACATTCTTTAGGATTTTGGAATTCTAATGTAGCTTTCAGAGTGGATACTAACTGAAATACATAAACTATGTTATTTATACTTACGTCAGGTAGCATCTGTAACCAAAATTACCACATGTGCCAATTTGTAGGTACCAGGCCTTACTACATTCTGGAGTAAAACATTCGCCCCCAGCTGAAGCACATGATTTCCAGTCATTAGGTTCATCAAGTTCAGCTGAATATCCTGAACAGGCAAAAAAGAGCTAGTCAATTTCATCCTTAAGAATAAAGGAAATCTTCAACTTGGTTGCCATTTCGCAGTTAGATTGCTACTAAAAGCTATTGTTTCCAGAAGTTCATCCATGCTGCCTGGTGAGACAGAAAATGTTCTTGGATGGTTGTCAGTCAGTCAGTCATTTATTACAGCAACAAGCCATAGAACACACATGCTTAAATATAACATTCATAACATTCATATAACTGGATTTAGGACAGTAAAATAAAACTCTATAAAAATACAGGTGAACATAATAAAGTAAAAGAAAAACATAAAACAGAGACTATTAGGCAGCTATTATTATATATTTGATCGTGTATTTCAGATGCAGTAGCATGCTACCCAAAATTTTGCCACAGTTTCGGTAATTGTCCAGTTCCCATCAATTAACAGTTGGTTCCACTGCTCAGCACCTGATTGTCCCACCATATCTCTTATAAGGGGAGTGATATATTTGTCACGGATCTTTTATACCAGTTACATCTGAGCATCATGTGCTCAATAGTTTCTATCTCTCCTTTGCCGCATTGACAAAGTCTATATTCAGTGGGGATCCTTTTGAATCTGCCCTCAAGCACTGCAGGAGGAGAGCCAATACTGGGGGTGTGCCAAACAAAACAAAAATGTCTTCATCCACTGGTGGTAGACAATGATAGAGGGCAGAAGAAAATCTCCCTGGAGTGGGAGTTCCAAATCTTGGCACCATGACCAAGAAGGTCCTTTCTTAAAATTGTCACCTGTCTACCCTCAAATGTCAGGGTTCCTGAAACAGGGCCTATGAAGATGACTGTAGTGAATGGATAGATTCATATGAAATTAGGAGATCTGGGCTTTAAAGATCAGTGCCAGCCCAGAAGCAAATTGTGAGTCAGAGTAGATGGAATCAGACTGGAGTGATATGGTCTTTACTGTTACCAAATGAGATGTCTCCTAATTAGAAGGGGGCACTGGCTTTAAGGAGTCACAGTGAGAGGCGGGAAACTAGGGGATCTCCACCCATGTTTACAGGGATTGCTCCCCGAGAACTCTCAAAATAAGCCAGGCTTGATAACCAGAAAGGTATTTTATTAAGAAATAGAATAAAGAGTAAACATACATTCAAAGCACACTGGGAAAACACACAAACTATCTGAGGAACATAAAAGAAAGTAGTGTGGAAAGTGATTCAGGAAGGACAATATTTACCAGGACATAGAGGTCAAGGTCTGTGGAGGTCCGAGAGAAAAACAGACAGCATTTCCCGAAGAGATGGAACAAGAATCCCACAAGCAAATGGGTATGCAATGTTTAGTGCTGAAAACATTCACACTTTGCACTGGTGTGCCCATATACAAGAAAAGTTATCCCTGAAGCAGTCTGGCATGTGTGCCCCTAAAACAATACCATGATTGGCTTTTTAGGGGTATAACAATGAGTTGGGAGAGGGTTGATGGCTTTCCCAAGGGTGAACAAAGACCGAGGAAACCTTGTGCTGATTTACATGAGTGTTGCTAATGGTGCTTGATGAGTTTGTCCAGTCTAAATTAAAAGTGTTAATGTTTTCTGATGAAATTGTTGAATGTAAACTAAATGTGATACTGTTTCTCTAATGACCCCTGAATATAGGATGGGAGAGGCTATAAATAGCATGCTTATTAGGGTGAATAGGTAAGGGAAGCATGACCAGGTGTGATGTCAAGGTGGGGTACTGACATGTCAAGATGGGGTATTGCCTTTCCTGAGAAGCCCGCTTTGAGATTATCTCTTTTGAAGTAGAGAAAGAGCTATTAACAAGTCAGTTCCCTGAGTCACTTTCCCAAAATAATTCCCCAGGCTTGTCTCCTGGCCAGCATCTATTTTGTTTGTTCCAGCTTCGTCTTGGTTCCATTTCTAGACTAAGCTATGCACTGTACAAATGATTTTGGGAGTGAAAATTAAAGAGGGGCATCTTGTGTAAGACTGCCCTTCCACAGGAGGGTCTGGGTGCTAACATTATGACCCACTCCAGTCAAGAAGAAGAAGAAGAGAAAAAGAAGAGATTGGCTTTATACCTCACCCTTCACTTGGAGTCTCAGAGCGGCTTACAATCTCCTTCCCTTCCTCTCCCCACAACAGACACCTGTGAGGTAGGCCAAGGGACAGGGCAGCAGTCAACAAGCAACACACTCTGAAACCTACCTTAATGGTACAACAAAAACCACTCTAAAGCTGTGCTAGTCCAAACCCCGAAAAGTGGTCCAGAAGAATATCGTGATCAAGGGTAGTATTAAAGGCCACCAAGAGGTCCATGAGAATTAATAGGGTTGCAGTCCCTGTGTCCATCTCCAGAACATCCACCAGGGTGACCAAGGCCATATCATTCCCGTGAACATGTTTGAAAACTTATTAACATGGACCAACCAATCAACATCATTCAGGGATCTCTGAAATTCAATCACTTTGTTCAACAGTCACATTCCCCTAAGACTGAAAGCCTCTGTGCATTCATTGATTTTTGAAAATGAATAATATAAAACCTCGACTCCACATAATTAAAATCCACATGAAAACAGTGGCATCTTGTGAAATCGCACACTGTTGGCCAGACTGTGCCAGCATCACTACTAGCATGGCAACAAAAGTAGCGCACAGTCATCCCTACAGAGGAATTCAGGTGGAATGAGGCTTTGTTTGGGGGATTCTTCCATAAATGAGAGGATATCTTTTAGTTGGCAATATTGACAATGATGCATCTCCTCAGTCATTTACAACCATTCCTCCTCTGCTGCCCCTTATTCCAACAGGAAGAAGAGGGAAGCCCTTCTCCCTAAAAGAGGATCCCTGAGTATCAGATTGCACCCAAGTGGAAGGGAACAGAGGTGATGGATCAGCTTCACAACTTGTGATAGACTATATCACTCAAGGAGGTACCTTAGGGTTCCAGTTTTGGGAGGTCTATTATTCCTTATGGGGGAAACGTCTGTGTGTCAGGGGGGCTGCTGGTCATGCCTGACTTTTTAAAAACTCCCAGGTTCCAAGTTGATTGAGCAAATGGGTCCAATTTTATGCACCCCTAAATAGGCTACCCCTAGCCATTTCCTATGGAGGAGGGGGGAAAGAAGGGGAAAACCCTGAAAGCTGCTTCCTAACTATAAATACACACTGGTGGGGTCCAAAGTGGTGGAGACTGGCCAAGAGAGAGATCTTGGAGTCATAGTAGATAACTCACTGAAAATGTTGAGACAGTGTGCAACTGCAATAAAGAAGGCCAACACTATGCTGGGGATTATTAGGAAGGGAATTGAAAACAAATCAGCCAGTATCATAATGCCCCCAAATAAATTGATGGTGTGACCTCTTTTGGAATACTGTGTGCAATTCTGGTCACCACATCTCAGAAAGAATAAGTGCAGAAAAGGGCCACTAGAACAATAAAAGGGTTAAAACACTTTCCCTATGAAGAAAGGTTAAAGCGCTTGGGACTCTTTAGCTTGGAGAAATGACAACTGAGGGGTGACATGATTATGCATGGGATGGAGCAGGTAGAGAAAGAAGTACTTTTCTCCCTTTCTCACAGTACAAGAACTCATGGCCACTCAATGAAATTGCTAAGCAGTTGGGTTAGAACAGAAGGAAGTACTTCTTTACCCAAAGAGTAATTAACACATGGAATTCACTGCCACAGGAGGTAATGGCAGCTACAAGCATGGTCAGCTTCAAGAGGGAATTGGATAAACATATGTAGCAGAGGTCCATCAGTGGCTATTAGCCGCAAGGTATAGATAGGAACCCTTTGTCTGGGGCAAGTGATGTTCTGTATTCTTAGTGTGGGGGGGAACAGTGGGAGGGCTTCTAGTGTCCTGGCCCCACTACTAGATCTCCTGATGGCACCTGGTATTTTTGGCCACTGTATGACAGAGTGTTGGACTAGATGGGCCATTGGCCTGACCCAACATTGGCTTCTCTTATGTTCTTATGTTCAGGGCAAAAAACCATGCCTGTAAGTAGCAGTCACTCAGAACCAAAAGCAAGTCCAGAGAAACTCTGCAGCAGAAATGGAAGGGGGGCATTTTTGCAAACCCAACAGAACCAATTCCCATGTATAGAATGCCCAGCAGAACCAGTGCCACTGTGGCCGTGCAAACCCAACAGAACTGATGTCAAACCACAGAATCACAACAGAACAAATCAAAGCTGGAGGTGCGTGTAAGCCCAGCAAAAGAAATTTCAATGTACAGAATGTCCAGGAGAACCGAGTGCCACTGTGACAGTGCAAACTCAACAGACCCAAAGTGAAAGAACAGCAAAATGAATCCAATTGCGGGGGGGAGGTTTACAAGTGCATTGCAAAAAATCAGAAGAGGACACAAAGCAATCCTCTTGAGAAGGACAGAACACACTTGAAATTGACAAAGCAGCCTAGGGAGCCCACTGAGATACAGAAACAAACAAATAAATAAAAATATCTAGCCAGATAATTGACCTGGTAATGTGAATTGAGGAAACTATTAGTAACTTAGTGCAATGTAATGTGTTAGTAACTTAGTGCAATAAGCTTCACCCTTCCTGAGCGGCCAGTCTATAGCACCGAGGAAAGGGTACACGCCATCGATCAAGGTGCCAAGGAAGATCAGCATGGCTGGCTTATCAACAAGGATGGCCGCATCTGACTTCCCCATGCCCTCCTTTTCAAGATCCTGAATGACTATCATCAGTCTACACACCAGGGAGGTACATAGATGGCAGAGATGTTCCTGCACCTCTTCATTGTTGCCGGGCTCTTTCATAAAGCCCAAAGGGGGGCAAAGGCCTGCCTGACCTGCCAGAAAGTAAATGCCAAGAAGGGTTTGGCAGTGGCCCCCAGAGCCAGACCATGGGTGTACAGCCCCTTCAAGGTTCTTCAAGTCAACTTTACTGAACTCCCGAAATCCAGTCACTATAAATACCTTCTTGTCTTTGTTGACCAGCTTACTGGCTGACCCAAAGCCTTCCCTTACACCTCTCCTACAGACTGCAATGTGGCTAAGTACCTCCTGAATGATGTCATACCAAGGTTCAGCTTGCCTATGGCCCTGGACTCCAACTGCAGGACCCACTTCACTGGGGGCAGTGGTTCAACAGGTTTCCCAGGTTCTTGGGCTCCAATGGAAGGTCCACACGGCTTGGAGGCTGCAGTTGAGTGGCCAGATCAAATGCCTCAACAGGACTTTGAAGTCAACTCTTACCCAACTCTGCATGGAAACCTCTTCCAAGTGGATTGAGATGCTTCCCACAGCACTCACATGCATCCAGGTGGCAGCTAGGGGGTAGTTAGGTTTGTCCCCCTTTGAATTAGTGTATGGTAGACCATTCTTGATGGTTTTGAAGGGGAAAGGCAAGGTCACTACTGTTATCAGTGATAGGATATTGGCTGACTATGTGGCTGCTTTGCAGTCTTGTCTTTCTTCCCTTCACAGGGCCACCACTGGAGCCCAGTCTCTCCTTTATGGGTATCTGATTCATCCATTCCAACCTGGTGACTGGGTGCTAATCAAATCCTGGAAACACAAACCTCTGCAACCCCAGTGGAAGGGCCCGATCCAGGTCCTTCTGATCTCTGATAGTGCTGTCAAGACCACTGCTGCTGATGGGTGGATCCATTATACCAGGATTAAGAAGGTAGATGATCCTGACTCTGTTTGTGACCATCCGCCATCACCTGATATTTCAGCTCAAATTCCTGACAGCACCTGTAAAGTCTCTCTGGCTTCTGACCAGCCCACCAGTCCAGGTGACAGGGGAGCAACATTAGACAACATCGGGGCCGTCAACTCCCTAGCAGCTGGTGAGGGCTACAAGCAAGAGCCTGAAGCAGATGAACCCTGAAGCATGAAGGCTCTTGATGGACTCTACTACCTGTTCTGGCTCCAGTGACCTACATTCCCCTCACCCACGTCTTGACCTTATATCATATTTGCCCATCTGTTGGCATCTGTATCCCTCTCTGGGATGACTATATCTGCCCCACACCTGTGATGTTTATTCCCAGTATTTCCACATCAGCTGTCATTGCATTCTTCCCCAAGCTACCACGTATTACATTGGGACTGCTCAACCTGCCTTCTGTCTCCTTTATTACTTCAAGAGGGAAGAGAGTGACTCCCCTGGGTATAAATGACCTGGTGTTAGCCCAGCCGCCTTTATTGGGCTATTTCTGGACTGTTTTTATGCTGTTATAAACCTGATAGTGTGCCAGCCAAGAGACTGTATGATAAGCACCAAAGGGAAAAACCCAGAGAAGAAGTAGATGTCAGCCAAGGACGATGAGATGCTGGCTAAATTCACTCCAGAGGTGCCCCATAGCCTGCTTGCTGCTTGTCACGTCTTACACTCACAGGTTTACACTCAAACAAAAGACTCTTGCATACAGCCCACACTCCCGGTCTCCACAATAAAGGGATTAACCCCCCCTATGTGCCAACTCACACGTTCCTCATGGAGAATCTGCCCGGATACTGAAGAGTCATCCTCCTTTGTTCCAGCTTCCTCTTTTCCTGCTCCCAAGTGTCCAACGGTCAAGGTAGCCACTAGCATTTGAAATTGACCCTAACAACCAATCCCTAGCCAGCAGGGAGTGTCCCCAGGTGTAAGCCACCTGGCCTCCCACGCCCACCGCACGAGAAGCTTTTAAAAACACTCGCACACACTTCTCAAGCATGGCAGCCTTGCCTACACCCTACCAATGACTTCTCTCTGCCTGCTATTACCTCTGACACCCAGCTTGCTCTACCCAAACCCTTACCTCGCTTTAAGGCTTCAGTCTGCAGCTGGAGTAGCGCACGTGTCCTTAGCAGGCCTACCACATGTGTTCCCCCATTCTTTTCTTCCATATTCCTTCCCTCCCTGAACCTCCCGCTGGAAGATTTAGAAGCTGCTCACCCTGAGGTAAATATTGCCCCTCATTGCTTCAATACCTGCTCATGCGAATGTGCTATTTATTTCCTTCCTGTTTTTATTAGTTTCTTGTATGCCAGTGTGTGTGATTGTGTGTGTTCTGCTGAATATTACTGCACAATAAACAAAAGATTTATTTTACTCCTGTCTCTCGCCTCTTGATTGGGAAATAGCGTGGTAGCCCATCCTCCGTATATACAGACCAAAGAATCCCGATATTAAAAACTGTTCCAAATGCTCTATTAATTATTAATCAGAGCATTTCGGCTAACACTGGTTATGTGAGTTGAGGAAACTGTAGGGCAAGGAAACAATCAATCTGATTTTTTGTTTATTCCTGACATATATGCATACTTATACTGATGTAGTGAATTAGCAATTTAGTGCAATAAGTTTGATATTAGCAAAAGATATAACTTAGTTGCATGTGCAGTTGTAATAAACTTAGCAGGATTTTAGAAAAGAGTATGTTTGTGCATAAAGGCTTTGAGCCAGCTCAGAAAACAGGAAAACAGGAATGTGCCTAAAACCAAAACAATTTAGTCAACTACAGTCTTCTTTGTTGTTGAAACTCTCTGAAGGATGATTTATGGCCCAATACTCTGCATTAGAATAACACAGCAATGGCCCTGTATCCTCCAAAACAGCATCTCCTTGGTAGTGCCAGACTCCAGGATGTCTGATAAGAGCCAAATATTGTGCCATGATTCACACCTTATCTTTGAAGCACCCCTTCCATACATATGTAAAGGACCTTGAAGAACTCCAGATGAATACCTCAATGTTCCTTAATGTTCCTAGGTCAAATAAACAATGTAAATGTTTGTAACCTTATCCCAAATTGGGGTACACCAATGGAACGGTGCCAGCTCATATAATACCAATGCACCTGTGACCAATAACACTCTCTATCAATTGTAAATCTGTGTGATGTCATTTTGGGTATAAGACCCTCTGCCCTTCCTGTCTGGGGCAGAGAGCAGCTTGGTAAAACAGATGCTTAGGCATTACGTTCTGTATCTCCTGTTATTGCAATAAACAATTAGTTAATCCAACTCATTGGACTTCACCTGCGTGTCCTCCATTGGGCCCCAGGGATACACAGGGCACAGATTTGTGCAGCAAAATCATATGGAGAGAAAGAACTGTGAGTGCAGTGCTCTTTAATAGTATGATTTGCATTATGCTTTTAATAGGAAACATCACAGTCTAATCCCAGTTCCTCCATTGTGCACGCATATTGACATCACTTATTTTACTTGAAATATATATCTGCAGTCGCACAAATATTTTGAAAGATTCCATTGTTGTTTGCATATCAAAATATACCTTACCTAGAGCAAGCCATAGAAAATCCAGGAGAAAACATAAAATGCCTTCATGGTCTAAAGGAGTCTGATCTCAGGTTCACTAAGAGAGAGAGAGCACAGCATGGAAGTCAGAAAGCAAGATGACTAAGTGGAGACATTCTGGGTTTGAGTCTATTATCTAATCTCATTGTTTTCATTAGAAAAATGGTAGAATTTCCTGTGCTTCCACAGGGAAATCAGATCACTGCTTATGACAGGGACTTAAATGAAATGCATTGAAGATTAAAGAAAAGGGCAAATTCTTCAACTGGTGCCCCAACTTCTGACCTCAGATATGAGCTAAAAGCCTTCTCAAGAATGGCACCCCTCACTGAAGATCGATATGCCTATTCAGACACATTCAACACCTTAGTTGCACAAGAATGGTAAAACATCTTTGATGGTGTAGGATAGCAGCACTCTTATGAAGAGATATGAAATCTACTCAGATACACATTTTATAGCATTCTGCAGTTTGGTCTCCATACCACATTTGGAGCCATGCAGCAGCAGCCTGTAATATGAAAGGGGGAGTGGGAAAACATGGTACCCAGTAGGTGATATCAACAGCACAAACATGTTTCTCTTGTTGCAGAGGAGGAAATTAAGCAACTAATCCCCATTTTCAACAGCATTCACATGTTATATTGAAATGACTATTTTGGCATCAAGTGTAAGAAAATGAAAAAAGAGAAGTTTATTTCTCCGTTAAAGTAAATTTGGATAGAGCATTAGGATTAGATATTAGGACCTGGGAACTCTGTCTCTAAGTAAAAGATATTCCTTGTTATTTTTCAAGGGAACATTGTAGGGTCACTCTGGACGAGCATCTCAGCTATGGGCAAAATTTCCATAATTCCATTAAATCCCTGGATCCTGTCACAGAGCTCCACAGAAAGTGCACCTTTCCTCAAGATGATCATCAACCCCAAATGAAGACATTCAAGCTCTACCATGCCCTGCAGTGCAACTGGCCAATTTATAAAATACTCTTGGTCCCCCATAAGCTTTTCTGCAGTAAGTATCCCTTTTCAGCTCAGAAGAACTGCCTATTTGGATAAAACCAATGACCCATCCTGTCTAATACTCTTAACTCCCAAAGCAGTAAACAGATTCCTCTGTAAGTTCACAATAAGAGGAAGAGGAAGATGACCATTTCCTTCTGTTTGCCTATAGCATTGTGGCTCTAAATACTGCAATTGCAACTAGTTTTCACAGACAATAGACACTGTTGATATTGTTCTCTTTGCAGGGGCAGCCTGGGTAGCTAAAAGGGCCATGGAGATAAACAGTATAGTGATCTTGTGTCTTTGTAGTTTGCTTGACAGTCTATCATGGGGTTTCTCAAGTGACTTGCAGCACAAGCCTTTGCAAGTCTACTCAAAAGTACGTCCCTCTTTGATGTCAGTTCTTTTCAGGTTATTTAATGTTCAAGGAATGGAAAATCTTCCTCCCTTAAGCTCTTTCCCCAAAAATCTGAGTTTGGCCATTCTGCCAAACTTTAACCCGCTTTCCCATGCTTGTTAGTACCTGTCAGAACCTTCCTCAATGTAGAAATGCATGTCCAAGATCATGCTGAAACAATATACTCACCATCCAGTAAGATGACAGCAATGGGAAGACAGCAAAGTCTTGGCCACAGGAAGACAATGAATGTCATGGCCACTTCAAGTCTTCCTATGATATTCTGTTTATGCAACGTGTCTCTTTTTCACTGGTTCCATTATAAATGCTTCATTGAAGCTCCAGCTTTGCATAATGGTGCCTTGACAAGCTTTACAAATTTTACAACTGTTAACCTCCTGAACTCTTGGGATGTTTCTGTAAACATTACATACCAGTCAAAAGCAAGTTTGCTCACTCCTGAAACACTTTGTATATATATCTGAAACTGAAGATTGTTATCTTTTCATCTTAATCACCCTACCTCTCAGAGATTTCAGACTGACAAAGGATGACCTTATCTTTTATTCATAGCATTTCAAGGATGGAGCTGTTAGCCAAAAAATCTGTTCTTTGAATTATTCCACTTAGTGAAGATGTAGCCATCACAGGGATTTTGTGCATCCCTTTGGTTGAAGGCATGAAAAATGGACAGCTTACCAAGTGAGAATGATGAGATAGAAATGTTTTAATTCATTTATAAGAGAGGCTGAGAGAATGTCCAGAATGATAAAGACATGAATTGTACTGGCAAAAGAAACCAAAATTAGCGTAAAACATGCCCTGTTTGTTAACCTCAAAATGGTAACTAAAGGCTGTGATCACAAGCACAATTAGCTGCGCCATAGGCATGAATGCCAGGTGGGTTTAATGGGCGCAATCAGTCCTGCACATCTGGCTGGCATCCCGCACCCATCGGCAACCTGTTGTGCTCTGCCACAAGAGCAGAGTTAAAAGACACTAGGGAAAGTCCACTATCAAATGTGTTGCTAAGGGCCACGGATGGACTTTCCCCTGTGTGATTGCGCCAGCATGCTCTCATGGCATCGGAATGGTCTGATCAGGCCATCCCAACTCTGTGCCATTTTTTCCCCCTTCCCAGTATGTACATCATCACATACTGCCATAGGAAGCCCTCAGAATGGTGATGTGATTCATTGATCCCCCGTTTGAGTGCATTGGAAACACCCGGCAAAAAAAAAAAATTCACTTGCAGTTTGTCTCTGATCATGCAGTGGTGGGCTGCCCTCGCAGCTCCCATGGACTGTGCAATTGCACAAATGCAGGTCAAATTGCTACGGAGAAAATAGCCTCACTTCCCCCCCTCCCACGCATTATCTGGCACGTGTGACCGCAGCCAAAGCTAATTAAATTTCTTCTGACTTTTGGACCTGAAGTAAGTCCACCATCATGATGTCTTGTTAGGCCCGCTGTGGGCAGCTGGCCTCATTATTACTTATACTTTATAAATTATGGTGTTTTTTTCTTTTTTGACAAAGACATTCTCCAGCCAACTGGAGATGGCATGCAGTTCCCATATTCATTTTCTATATATACAAAACTGATGGCACTAAACCCTTAGGTATCTCAAATTCAGGGCCGGATCGCCCATTGGGCGAACTAGGCGCTCGCCTGGGGTGCCCCTGGCCTCAGAGGCGCCAAATGACGCCCCACTCCCCCTAAAAAAAGCACACCCCCGCCGCCCTAACCAGGCACCCACTGTCGCCGCCGCCGCTAGACCCCCACCCCCTTCCTGGCTTTCCTGGGGGCCCCGCAGCCGCGGAGCCCCGGGAAAGCCAGCGCTGGGAAGGAGGGGGCGGTGGCGGCGGCTAGACCCCCGCCCCCTTCCCGCTTTCCCGGGGACCCTGCAGCCATGGAGCCCCCGGGAAAGCCGGCGCTGGGAGGGAGGGGGCGGTGGCGGCGGCTAGACCCCCCCGCCCCTTCCCGCTTTTCCGGGGACCCCGCAACCACGGAGCCCCCGGGAAAGCCGGCGCTGGGAGGGAGGGGGCGGTGACAGCGGCTAGACCCCCCTGCCCCTTCCCGCTTTCCTGGGGACCCTGCAGCCATGGAGCCCCCGGGAAAGCCGGCGCTGGGAGGGAGGGGGCAGTGGTGGCGGCTAGACCCCCCCGCCCCTTCCCGCTTTTCCGGGGACCCCGCAACCACGGAGCCCCTGGGAAAGCCGGCGCTGGGAGGGAGGGGGCGGTGGTGGTGGCTAGACCCCCCCCCGCCACCTTCCCACTTTCCCAGGGACCCTGCAGCCGTGGAGCCCCCGGGAAAGCCAGCGCTGGGAGGGAGGGGGCGGCGGTGGCTAGACCCCCCGCCCCTTCTCACTTTCCCAGGGACCCGGCAGCCGCAGAGCCCCTGGGAAAGCCAGCTCTGGGAGGGAGGGGGAGGCGGCTAGACCCCCCCGCCCCCTTCCCTGGCTTTCCCGGGGATCCCGCAGCCGCAGAGCCCCCAGGAAAGCCAGCGCTCTGCCCCCGGTCTCCAGGTCCCACCAGGAGATTGGCATCCCCAGTGGGGGGCGCCCCAGGCTGGAGCCGGCCCTGCTCAAATTACATCTGTCACACACTCCCATAAGAACATAAGAGAAGCCAATGTTGAATCAGGCCAATGGCCCATCTAGTCCAACACTCTGTCACACAGCGGCCAAAATATACCAGGTGCCATCAGGAGGTCCAGCAGTGGGGCCAGGACACTAGAAGCCCTCCCACTGCTGCCCCCTCCAGCACCAAGATTAGAGTGCATCACCTGCCCCAGACTGAGAGTTCCCATCTATACCCTGTGGCTAATAGCCACTGATGGACTTCTGCTCCATATGTTTATCTAATTCCCTCTTGAAACTGTCCATGCTTGTAGCTGCCACCACTTCCTGTGGCACTGAATTCCATATGTTAATCACTCTTTGGGTGAAGAAGTATTTCCTTTTATCTGTTCTAACCCGACTGCTCAGGAATTTCATGGAGTGCCCACGAGTTCTTGTCTTGCGAGAAAGGGAGAAAAGTACTTCTTTCTCAACCTGCTCAATCCCATGCATAATCTTATAAACCTCGATCATGTCACCCCTCAGCCGTCGTTTCTCCAAGCTGAAGAGCCCCAAGCGTTTTAACCTTTCTTCATAGGGAAGGTGTTCCAACCCTTTTATTATTCTAGTTGCCCTTCTCTGCACTTTTTCCAATGCTATAATATCCTTTTTGAGACGTGGTGCCCAGAACTGTACACAGTATTCCAAATGAGGTCGCACCAATGATTTATACAGGGGCAGTATGATACTGGCTGATTTGTTTTCAGTTCCCTTCCTAATAATCCCCAGCATAGCGTTGGCCTTCTTTATTGCAGCTACACACTGTCTAGACATTTTCATTGAGTTATCCACTACGACTCCAAGATCTCGCTCTTGGTCCGTCTCTGCCAGTTCAGACCCCATCAACGTGTATTTATATTTAGGATTTTTGGCTCCAATGTGCATCACTTTGCACTTGGCCATTTGCCACGTTGATGCCCACTCACCCATCTTCAACAGATCCCTTTGGAGTGCCTCACAATCCTCCCTGGTTTTCACCACCCTGAACAACTTTGTGTCATCTGCAAATTTAGCCACTTCACTGCTTACTCCCAATTCCAAATCACTAATAAACAAGTTAAAAAGCATCGAACCGAGTACTGATCCCTGTGGTACCCCACTGCTTACCACCCTCCACTGAGAAAGTTTCCCATTTATACTCACTCTCTGTTTCCTATTTATAAGCCAGTTTTTGATCCACAAGAGGACTTGTCCTTTTATCCCATGACTATTGAGCTTACTTAGGAGCCTTTGATGAGGAACTGTATCAAAAGCTTTCTGGAAGTCAAGGTAAATAATATCTATTGGATCCCCCTTGTCCACATGTTTGTTCACTCCCTCAAAAAACACTAACAAGTTAGTGAGACAAGATCTTCCCTTACAGAACCCATGCTGTGTCTGCCTCAACAGTTTTTGTTCATCAATGTGCCTACTAATTCTTTCCTTAATAACAGTTTCCACCAACTTACCCAGTATTGATGTCAGACTGACTGGCCTGTAATTTCCCAGATCTCCCCTGGAGCCCTTTTTAAAGATGGGAGTGACATTAGCTACCTTCCAGTCCTCAGGAATGGAGGCAGATTTTAAAGAAAGTTTACATATTTTTGTCAGGAGATCCACAAGTTCACATTTGAGTTCTTTCAGAACTCTCGGATGAATGCCATCCGGGCCTGGTGATTTATTAGTTTTTTAATTGTCCATCAGTCGGAGGACTTCCTCTCGTCACCGCAATCTGATTCAGGTCTTTCAAACCCCCTCCCGAAATTGGTGCTTCTGGAGTGGGCAAGCACTTCTCCCCTTCCACAGTGAAGACAGAGGCAAAAAATGCATTCAGCTTTTCAGCCATTTCCCTGTCATCCTTCACTACTCCTTTTAACCCTTGGTCATCCAAAGGCCCCATAGAAACCTCCTTTCTCCTCATCTTTCCTCATAAACACAGTTGAGTACAAAGCATTTTAATGGGGCATTGATAATTACATTGATAATGTAATTATCAGTTAGTGAAAAGGACTCATATTGTTCTAGAGAAGGGCATGTAAGGATTTGAAATGTCCAGGACATTTTCTTTCTTCCTCAATCATTTCACTGATCCATGATTATATAGTTTTTATGTGATATGGGATGTGCACTTCTAGACTGAGGAAGGAGCCTATGCTTTGTCTTGGAGGGTAAGAATGGTTATATCTGAAAGAATGTCATTGAAATCTGGAAACAAATGTGGTAGCAGAAATCTGCAAGATAATAAGTACATGATAAGGAAGTGAAAGATAAGAAAAGGCAAGAGCAAGAAGAAGGCTCATGAGATTTCAGCAAAGTAAAAACAGTAAGATAAGTCTGGGAAATCCAGTCAGTGGCCGAGGACAGACTGGCAATTTGCCGCGGGATGGGACCCGGGCTGACAACGACTCAATATCGGGGTAAATGGGATGTTCACACAGGCACATCTGCCTGGCGTCCCCCACCCGTAGCCTACCGGTACTCTCGCGCTTCACTGCCGGATTAAAAAAACACCTGATAAAAGCCAGCACAAATCTTGAAAGCCTGCGTTCGTCGCGCGTTTCTCCGCTTCCGGGGAGTCTGAATGCGCAGCCGAAAAGCCGGGAGCAACCCGCGTTGGGCATGAGGCAGCAGCGGTGTGATTGGCTACACTCCGCTCCACTGCCCAATGCGGTGCCGGCGTTGCAGGGCAAAAAAAAAAAAATCAGCAAAATGCGCTTATGCGCATGAGTGCATGAGCGCTCAAGCGCGCATGCGCACATACGCCCACAGCTGAAATAATGGGGAAACAGCGAATATAGCGCGCCTCCGGCGCGGCAGTCTGAATGCTCCCGCGCACCTCCGTCCGGTATCTTCCGGCAGAGGCCCCCGCTGTGTGGACGGGAAAACCCGGTATCGTTTACTCCGGGGTTTTTTTGCCGCGACTGGATACCGGGGCAAATTGCCAGTCTGTCCTCGGCCAGTGGCTAAAGTTTCAAACAATGGAATGTGTTACTTCAGGAAGCAATGGCCTCAGAAATAAACCTAGTTATACTAGGAAACTCATTAAATGGTTGTTTATTGGTTTCACTCAAGACATCCTCACTCCCAGTTTTTGAGCAGATAGGATGTACCATTGTAGAGGTTATGCAGTTTTTTCACTAGCACAGCCTACACAAGTGGATGTAATTTGGAATGTGAGTCAGCTTTTCCCTTGGTTCCCAGAACCAGAAAGCAGTGGATTTTGCCCCTTACAAAAATGGATCACATGGATGAGCATATTGAAGGCCTCTAGCTTTTCCTTTCCATGTCCTTCAGAATTTTTCTCCATGCCGGAGACAAGTATGTTTTTGAGTACCTGAGCAAAAGGTGGGTTTGGATGAGCTTTTCTCTCTTGGACCAAATATTCCATTGCCCCCACAATCGGAATGAAGAGACGGACACCAATATGGATTTAACAAGGGCCACTTTATTAATTATTTATAATCAAACAACTGGCGAGGGGCTGCTAAAAATGTACTGAGGAATATGACAGGTGTCAAACTTCTGACCACCTTCATCTCCTTCTGGGCGATGCACCTTCCCCGATCTCGAGCCACCCAATGTGGCTCTTGACCAGCGGTTTGGCATGTTTATGAGAACCCCTGACCCACCACCCCAGAAGCCGCAAAGGCCTGCTAAGATAGGCTGGGCCAGATTGTTCTAAGGAAGATCACCCCTTCCCGGCCTTGAGCCGCAAAGGCCCGAAAGCCGTTCATGGAGGACCCTTTAATTCCTTTATAACAATGCTCAGGTGCTCACCGATTTCAACTTGCTGATCGCACTACCCCGCCTGACCACAAAGTGACCATCCTATATTAGCAACAGCCGGCCCCCAGAGCCAATTCCCAAACACCACCATCTTCAGTGCAAGGTAGGCAAAAACACCCCTATTTCTGAAGCCAAATTGAAAAAGGGGTGAAAAATTCCTACCTGGCCCCATTAAAAAGGCAACCGGTTGAAACCTGCACTAAAACAGGGTGGGAGGGTGGGCCGAGCACGTCGCAGAACTACACAGGGCAGAGGGCAGGAGCCGAGCCTGAATAGGCTGGCTCCGCCCCTGTTTGATGTCCTCTTCTTCCTGCCTCACGTGGAGGCAAATCAGCCCCCTCCCGCCCGCGCCGGCGCGGCGGGAGTTGGGGCTCGCCTTGCCCCCACAATCGGAATGAAGAGACGGACACCAATATGGATTTAACAAGGGCCACTTTATTAATTATTTATAATCAAACAACTGGCGAGGGGCTGCTAAAAATGTACTGAGGAATATGACAGGTGTCAAACTTCTGACCACCTTCATCTCCTTCTGGGCGATGCACCTTCCCCGATCTCGAGCCACCCAATGTGGCTCTTGACCAGCGGTTTGGCATGTTTATGAGAACCCCCTGACCCACCACCCCAGAAGCTGCAAAGGCCTGCTAAGATAGGCTGGGCCAGATTGTTCTAAGGAAGATCACCCCTTCCCGGCCTTGAGCCGCAAAGGCCCGAAAGCCGTTCATGGAGGACCCTTTAATTCCTTTATAACAATGCTCAGGTGCTCACCGATTTCAACTTGCTGATCGCACTACCCCGCCATAGCAAAGGTCAAGCCTCTGCTTAGGCCTTTGCCCCCACCAAGCGATCCAGTGCCAACAGCACCCCTCGCCTAAAATCTGCCAGAAATATAGCGTTGCCCTTGTTAAGGAGGTGCACCCTGTCTTCCCTATACAGGTCCGTTAACCCGACCCGTATATCAGGGTGCAACAAGAAGAGGTCCAGCCTCCTTCCATGGCAATTAAAGCTGCCAAGTGGTGCCTAATCTCATCCAGCACAAGGACCTAGAAACCCCCAGGCTATGCCACTCCTGGCACAGCACTATTGCAGACAAGACCAGCTGCACCCTAGGCTACTGGCTGCCTTAACATCTAGCGGAGTCCCCAAAATTGTGCCAATTGGCAGTGCAGAATAGCCACAAGACTATCCACACTCCAGGCCACCTTACTCTTATCATTGCAAGGTCAGCCTCTGCCTGTAAGCCAGGGCCAATACCCTTACTGATGATGCAGCACAGCCACCAGACCATGTGCACTCCAGGCCATCTATGCCATGGTGAGGTTGCCCCCAGGCAGCCGGTCCGCTTGTAGCACCAGGGCCTCGCCCTTCATGACGATGCAGCATAGCCACCAGACCATGTGCACTCTGGGCCACCAGCCCATCACGATGAGGCTGCACCCCAGGCAACCAGTTCACTTGTGAAACCAGGGCCTCGCCCTGCATGGCAATGCAGCATAGCCACCAGACCATGTGCACTCCTGGCCACCTTGCTCCTATCATCACAAGGCCAGCTTCCACTTTATCCAAGGGCCTCGCCCTTCATGATGATGCACCATAGCCACCAGACCATGTGCCTTCCAGGCCACCTTGCTCCTATCATCACAAGGCAAGCCTCCACTTAACACAAGGGCCTTGCCCTTCATGTCGATGCAGCATGGCCACCAGACCTCGTGCACGCCAGGCCACCTTGCTCCTATCATCACAAGGCAAGCCTCCACTTAACACAAGGGCCTTGCCCTTCATGTCGATGCAGCATGGCCACCAGACCACGTGCACGCCAGGCCACCTTGCTCCTATCATCACAAGGCAAGCCTCCACTTAACACAAGGGCCTTGCCCTTCATGTCGATGCAGCATGGCCACCAGACCACGTGCACGCCAGGCCACCTTGCTCCTATCATCACAAGGCCAGCCTCCATTTTATCACAAGGGCCTTGCCCTTCATGCCGATGCAGTATGGCCACCAGACCACATGCACGCCAGGCCACCTTGCTCCTATCATCACAAGGCCAGCCTCCACTTAATCACAAGGGCCTTGTCCTTCATGGTGAAACAGAATAGCTGGCCAGACTATCTGCACTCTGGGCCATCTTGCTCTTATCTTCCAAAGGTTTGTCTCAGCCTGTAACACAAGGGCCTTCCCGTCCAGGGAGTCCTCTCAGCTCAGTGGGTGGCCCAAAAGACCATGCTGTGACCGCAGATGTTGATTCCTCATCTTGCCCTGCAGCCAGCAGCACCTGAAGGACAAACTTCATTAGTAACTTAAAACTTTGCAATTCCATTCCTGAATGCTAGGCAAAAACCCAACACAGCTCATAATCCACAGAGCCACCCCCCAACAGGAGTGCAGTGACTGGACAAATGTCCTGACCTGAACAAGGTCCCACTGACACTACCACTCAGCAAGGGAATACATAGCCCAGGGCAGCTGTAGTGGAATCGGCACTGAACCGAGAAATGAGTTCCAAACTCCCACCGGGAAAGGCCCAACTTGCCCAAAGCCCAGGCACTACTGCCGCAAACTGGTGCCTGATCCTCAGAACTCCATCCACATGCCAAGCAGTAACCGTCTTCGTAATGAGAAGTGCAGAAACACCCAGTTTGCAAAACTGACCCTTTTTCTACGGCCAGGGAAATGGGTTGCCTCTGGTCCTCTAGAGCTTCCATTTCCCAAGACCTTCATAGAATGCAGAAGAAATTACACTACCTGACCAGCAATGTTTACATTTACACCGACATTGCTTTGAAAGGCACTGCCCAATATTCATAAGGCTTATGTTTGCCATAATCAAGGAATTACTTAATGACGTTCCTGGGTGCAAGGCATTTACACAGCAATGCTTACCTTCGCAGTCAGTGTGATTTGTAAGGCACGGCCCAACATTCATAGGGCATTTGTCAACACTGATCCAGTGAATTGACTTATTGATATTCCTGGGTGCACAGGCAGCCCACCCCTTTTAAAGGGACATTAATTATCCAATGGCGTTCTATTACTTCCATGCCATGAAAAAACCACAGCTGTGCAACTCCACATAGTCCGTCTCTATAAGGCAGACAAGACCTAAGTCTTTGGATTGTTTGGCCATCCTGCACCCTGAAAGAAAGGAATTTGAGGCCAAGAATGATCATGTCTAAGTTCTATATCAGAAAAGAACGTCTCTGATTCAGTTCCAAATCCACTGGATTGGCAGATTATGAAATATTCTCTCAGCCACGGAGTTCCTTAAAGGACTATTCGCAGGCATTCAATATTTAAAACTCAAGGGACTATCCCCCATAAGGCATTCTGAAACACTTCTTGGTATATAATCTTTCCCAGTTCGACTAACCACTAAGACCCATTAGAATAAAAAGTTAGTTTGGCTTTCGAAACATAAATGCCAATCAACAGAATTGTCACTGTAAAAACCCCTATATTTATTAATTTGTTTGTGTATCTGTTTCGAAAAACACCCTATCCTAACGAGTGCACAGTACCTATAATTTCGTATAGAAACTGGGTTCCTATCTTAAAGATCAAGGACAAGCACACAGTAAAGTGCACATGCCCCTTTACAAACAGGTGTATACCTATATGCAGGCTAAATGTTCATTCATTGTAATGTGAACCTACATTCAGTGAACCCTACTATCATATGTACATGAGTAAGGCTGGGCTGCCATGCCAGAAAATTTCTTTCCTGGCCAAGTGCTTGGGCAGAACAGCCCCCACAGAACCTCCATGGAAGCCACCTGCCTCATTACTGCCACAGCATCCCAGCCGGCACCACCCACAGCCTATAAAGACACCATGCAACTCCGACAGGCCGTGGCTACTCACTAGACCTCCCCGTACAAACGAATGCACTTGTAAGCTGTGAAATATGCTCATTAGGACAACCCATGACATGTAATGACGTGCTGGCTGTCCAATTCTCATATCACAGCATCAGGAGGAAATCACACTGTATTCCTGCCAGAACAGAAAACAGAAAGCACAATTGACGTATTGCAATAGTTATTTCAAATCCTAACACATGACCAAAACTAACAATTTACCAACTCAAGAGTGTACTCATACTGACAAATTCACGTGCTGCTGCAAGGCTTCCTTCAAAGAAGGAAACCCTTAGAGTTCAGCTGTTTTCCGATCCAGTTGCACCTGATTTCACTCCTAACCAATGCATTGGAAAGTACATCCCTCTTGTATTAGGGCCCAATATCATAATTGGAAGATTGGCAATTTATACTGCCTTCCTCTGAATAAAACATGCAAAATTGTTATTTTGAATAGAGATCTTTATCTACCATCTCAAAAATAAATAAGCCCAGTTGCCATAAGTAGTTAAGTCATTTTGATACTTCAAAAGGAATAGCCCCTTCGATAGCGCTATGTCTTATTCAAGCCTGCTAAAATGAGTATAGCCTACTCAAACTGGCAGAAGCTCACCAGGTCCCAGGCAGACCTATTTCATATTACCCACTACCTAATCCCTTAACTAAAATGCTGGGGATTAGACCTGGGACCCTCTGCACCCTAAACAGACAGTCTCCCACTGAGACACATCCCCTTCCATAGTTCAGCAAATCAGATATTACAGAGCTTAATTCTCGTATAAGTCCTACATTCAAAAAACCATGCCAGCAACCGTGAATGGAGGGGGAAGGAAGGAAGGAAAAAAGGGACTGGATTTATGCCACTAGTGGGCAGTGCTCCCTCCAACAATGGATGAAAACCCACCCATAGGTCCCTCAATGGTGGCCACCTCTCCAAAATAGCCCTGTTTACTGGGTTATTCAAGGAACCTCTAAGAGAGAGGCAAAATGGCATCCAAGGGAACTGACAAGGTCAAAGCTGCCAAGGACACCAATTGCGTAGATACGGCACCCACCCGCATGTTAGGCGCTGTAGGGCCAACAGTGGAAGCCACAACTACAGGCACTTGGGCCCCCCTAAAACTCATGGGCATACCATGAACTTGCTGAGCAATCAGATTAGAACAAATAAAAAGAAGCACTGCCTCACCCAAAGAGTGATTAACACATGGGATTCACTGCCGCAGGAGGTGGCGAGGGCCACCAACATGAACGGTGTCAAAAAAGGAATTGGAAGCATACAAAGCAGAATCCCTAAATGGCTATAGATAGAAACACTCAGTCTGGGGCACTTGATGCTCTGCACACTTGCCCTCTTGGCCACTGTGTAACAAATTATTGGACTATATGTGTCATTGGCCCCATCCAACACTCACCGGGCGCCGCGGCCCAGACGCTCCCCAGGCGCCGCGGCCCAGACGCTCCCCGGGAGTCGCCGGCACGGCCCGAGTGCTCCCCGGGAGCTGCCCGCCGCGGTCCCGTCCCACCAGGCCCACAGATCGTGCTCGGAGCTGCCACTGGCTCCGAGCACGTCGCAGAACTACACAGGGCAGAGGGCAGGAGCCGAGCCTGAATAGGCTGGCTCCGCCCCCTGTTTGATGTCCTCTTCTTCCTGCCTCACGTGGAGGCAAATCAGCCCCCTCCCGCCAGCGCAGGCTCGGCGGGAGTTGGGGCTCGCATTGTTTTAAAATACAGCCATTTATTCCTGTACATGTATGGGCGAGGTCATCTATCTTTCTCCTTACTTAGGGTAATAGCAGCTGGAACAATCCAGTTATGTTCAGAAACATTGTAAGGTCTTTTCTCTTAAAATTTATGGATTAGAAGTCAAGACTAAACTGTAGGGGAAGGACCAATACTTTAACAATGTTGTCTTTCACTTTAATAGCATTCTTTTAAATATGTTTCTTAGAAATAATTTTCCCTCACCCATAATCCTTGATTTTAAAAACAAAATCCTTTAAATATGCATTTTACCCTAACATTGGCTTCATTTTCAGATTCTTCTGTTCTCTCAGTTATCATAGTTAGGGGGTTGAATTACTTTTTTATGTTTTTCCTTATTATTTCCTTATTATTTTATGTTAAATACAAAAGCTAGAAATGCTAAGAAGATACTTTTGGATATTTTGAAGGCAAACTGGGTTTGAGCTATTAAAATGTGATAAGTCTTGTCAAAACTCTTTTGGATTTCCTCAGAAAGCTCAAATCAGTTTGCTTTGGTGGAAATTTAGATGAGCCAATTAAAATAAGTGTCATAATTTTGTGAGCCACTTCAGGTAGGGATGCCAACAACCTGGAGAAAAATATGTCTTGCCCTTTTAACAGAGGCTGAATGTGTGGAAATGCACCACTGAAGCTTTTGACGACATAGAAAGAGCAGTTTGTGTTAAGAGTTCTCTCAGCCCCACCTACCTCACAGGGTGTCTGCTTTGGGGAGGGGAAGGGAAGGGAAAGGAGTTTGTAAGCCGCTCTGAGACTCCAAGTGAAGGGTGGGGTATAAATCCAATCTCTTCTCTTCTTCTCTTCTCTTCACCTTAAGAATTGGTTCTGAATTACTTCAAGACTGGCCAGGTTGTTATCATTCCATCCCCACACTTCATCTCCATACAGAAGATGAAGTATAACCTTGCTCTTGTATAATTTCAGAGCAGGATCTATATAAGTCATCCACCCTTAGAATAGTAAAAGTGCAAGACAGATCCAGTCCCGATGATTTAACTATTGCCACATGGGTGGTCTAATTTTTTGTTGTTCAGTCGCACAGTCAAGTCCGACTCTTCGTGACCCCATGGACCAGATTACGCCAGGCCCTCCTGTCTTCCGCTGTCCGCTGAAGTTTGCTCAATTTCATGTTCGTTGCATCGATGACACTGTCTAACCATCTCATCCTCTGCCGTCCCCTTCTTCTTTGACCTTCAATCTTTCCCAGCATCAGGGTCTTCTCCAGTGAATGCTCCCTTCTCATTTGGTGGCCAAAGTATTTGAGCTTCAGCTTCAGGATCTGGGCTTCCAGGGAACAGTCAGGGTTGATTTCTTTTAGGATTGACTGATTTGATCTCCTTGCAGTCCAAGGGACTCTCAAGAGTCTTCTCCAGCACCATAGTTCAAAAGAATCTATTCTTCGGCGCTCGGCCTTCCTTATAGTCCAACTCTCACAGCCATACATTACTACGGGGAATACCATTGCTTTGACCATGCGGACTTTTGTTGGCAAGGTGATGTCTCTGCTTTTTATCATGCTGTTTAGGTTTGCCATCGCTTTCCTCCCAAGGAGCAGGCGTCTTTTAATTTCATGGCTGCAGTCACCATCTGCGGTGATCTGGGATCCTAGGAACATGAAGTGTCACTACTTCTACGACTTCCCCTTCTATTTGCCAAGGAGTGATGGGGCCAGATGCCATGATCTTAGTTTTTTTGATGTTGAGCTTCAAGCCCACTTTTGCACTCTCCTCTTTCACCCTGAGCAAGAGACTCTTTAGGTCCTCTTCACTTTTTGCCATCAGAGTGGTATCGTCTGCATATCTGAGGTTATTGATCTTTTCCCCAGCAATCTTAACTCCAGCTTGTGATTCATCCAGGCCAGCATTTCGCATGATGTACTCTGCATATAAATTAAATAAGCAAGGTGACAATATACATCCTTGTCGAACTCCTTTTCCTATGCTAAACCAATCAGTTGTTCCATATCCGGTTCTAACTGTTGCTTCTTGACCCTTATACAGGTTTCTCAGGAGACATATGAGGTGGTCTGGTACTCCCATCTCTTTAAGAACCTGCCATAATTTATTGTGATCCACACAATCAAAGGCTTTAGCATAGTCAATGAAGCAGAAATAGATGTTTTTCTGGTACTCTCTTGCTTTCTCCATAATCCAGCGAATGTTGGCAATTTGATCTCTAGTTCCTCTACCTCTTCGAAACCCAGCTTGTACTTCTGGCAGTTCTCTATCCACGTACTGTTGGAGCCTAGCTTGTAGGATTTTGAGCATGACCTTGCTAGCGTGTGAAATGAGTGCAATTGTGCGATAGTTTGAACATTCCTTGACGTTGCCCTTCTTTGGGATTGGAATGTAAACTGACCTTTTCCAATCCTGTGGCCACTGTTGTGTTTTCCAAATTTGCTGGCAAATTGAGTGCAGCACTTTTACAGCATCTTCTTTTAAGACTTTGAATAACTCAGCTGGGATACCATCACCTCCACTAGCTTTGTTGTTAGTAATGCTTTCTAAGGCCCATTTAACTTCGCTTTCCAGGATGTCTGGCTCGAGGTCAGTGATTATACCATCGTGGTTGTCAAGGACATCGAGGTCCTTCTTGTATAGTTCTTCTGTGTATTCTTGCCATCTTTTCATAATCTCTTCTGCTTCTGTTAGGTCCCTACCGGTTTTGTCCTTTATCATGGCCAGCTTTGCATGGAACGTTCCCTTGATTTCTCCAATTTTCTTGAAGAGATCTCTAGTCCTTCCCAATCTATTGTTTTCCTCTATTACTTTGCATTGTTCATTCAGGAAAGCCTCCTTATCTCTCCTTGCTGTTCTCTGGAAATCTGCATTCAGTTGGGCAAATCTTTCCTTTTTCCCATTGCCTTTAGCTTTCCTTCTTTCCTCTGCTATGTGTAAAGCCTCATCAGACAGCCACTTTGCTTTTTTGCATTTCTTTTTCTTTGGGATGGCGGTGAGTGCTGCCTCCTTTACAATGTCACGGACCTCTGTCCATAGTTCTTCAGGCACTCTGTCTATCAAATCTAGTCCCTTAAACCTATTCTTCACCTCTACTGTATATTCATCGGGGATGCGATCTAGGTCAAATCTGAATGGCCTTGTGGTTTTCCCAACTTTCTTCAATTTAAGTCTGAATTTTGCAATGAGTAGCTCATGATCTGAGCCACACTCAGCTCCAGGTCTTGTTTTTACTGACTGGATAGAGCTTCTCCATCTTTGACTGCAAATTATATAGTCAATCTGATTTCGGTGTTGCCCATCTGGTGATGTCCATGTGTAGAGACGCCTCTTAGGTTGTTGGAAAAGGGTGTTCGCTATGACCAGCGTGTTCTCTTGACAAAACTCTGTTAGCCTTTGCCCTGCTTCATTTTGTTCTCCAAGGCCAAACTTGTCTGTTATTCCGGTTACCTTTTGATTTCCTACTTTAGCATTCCAGTCCCCTATGATGAGGAGGACATCATTTTTTGGTGTTAGTTCTACGAGCTGTTGTAGGTCTTCGTAGAACTGGTCCACTTCAGCCTCTTCTGCAGCAGTGGTTGGGGCATAGACTTGGATTACTGTGATATTGAATGGTTTGCCTTGGATTCGGACCGAGATCATTCTGTCATTTTTGAGATTGTATCCCAATACTGCCTTTCTCACTCTCTTGTTGACTATAAAGGCCACACCATTTTTTCTATGGGATTCCTGGCCACAGTAGTAGATATAATGGTCTTCTGAGTTAAATTCGCCCATTCCTGTCCACTTTAGTTCACTGATTGCCAAGATGTCGATGTTCATTCTTGCCATCTCATTTTTGACCACGTCAAGCTTACCTTGATTCATAGATCTTACATTCCAGGTTCCTATGCAGTATTGTTCTTTGCAGCATCGAACTTTCCTTTCACCGTCAGACACATCCACAACTGAGCGTCCTTTCGGCTTTGGCCCAGCCGCTTCACTCTTTCTGGGGTTACTCGTACTTGCCCTCTGCTCTTCCTCAGTAGCATATTGGACACCTTCCGACCTGAGGGGCTCATCTTCCGGCGTCACTGTTCATGGGTCACTCCCTCATGGATCACTGCCTTGTCGTGGTGAGGGGGCTTGCGTGGTTCAATGAGGCTGTGGGCTATGCCGTGGAGGGCCACCCAGGACGGACAGGCCACAGCAGAGAACTCAGACCAAGCGTGATCCCCTGGAGAAGGAAATGGCAACCCACTCCAGTATCTTTGCCAAGAAAACCCCATGGACAGTAACAAAAGGTCTAATTTAGAGTCCCTCTAAATATTACACCAAGGTATTTAAATGAACTACATTGTTTAGCTGGGTTGTCCAATGTGATGTGACTGCCTCAGTTGGCCTGTTGACAGAATTATATGTGTTCACAGAAAGTGAATCAATATATTCAGCAGGGAGTATTGCAGGATCTAGGCCCATTGCCTCTACATCCAGGAATAAAGACACAAGACACCAATGAAAAGGTTAAACTAGATTTTATTAATGGTTGATCTGCATAACATTAAACATTTCTCTCCCATTAGTGCAAGTGAGCAGCCTCTGGTAGCTGCAAGCATTTTAGGCAACCCAACTTCAGCTCCAAACTCAGCTGGCATCATTTTCGGCTTTATATATCCTTGCCTGCTCAGGGTGTCTGGCCCAGTCCTGCCCAGCAGAACGGCATGCTCCACTTCTTATGGGGGTGCAGGCAAAAAGGCTCTTGCTCTCATTAAGGTAAGGAATGAGCTCACACAAAGACAGACAATTATGTTACCTTAAAAAGAGTCCTTCCAAACAAAATAAAAATAGAAAGTTCAGAGCATAATTAATTTCTTTTGATCTCAGGTCAGAGAGCAGCAGCCTCTGTAACAATGGTGTCAGTTACTTAGCAGCTGCAGTGGTGAAGAGAAACCTGTGCAGTGCTCAGTGGTGGACCTCTTCCTTCTTCCAGCTCCTCTGAGGACAGCTCAAGGTCCAGGTCTTTCAGGTACTTTCCATCTATCACTGAAAAAAATGGAAATTGAACAAAGCAAATGCAGTAAGTTCCAGAGGAATATGAAGTTCAGGCTGAATTCCAAGGGAACTCCACCACCACCACTCCTGGAGGTTGGCAACTCTAGGGGAGATTATTTGATTAGGCACCAGGAAGAGCTGCTGCAAACTTCATGCCACACTGCAAAGCTGTTGTTCTTCCTAACAACTGTCCCCAGTTCCATGCCCTTAAGTCTAGTTCACAGCGTTAAACTGGAGCAATTATTGTGGCCAGATGGAGGAAGATGGAAGAGAAGGGCTCAGCCTGGTGGTTAGAATATGGGGAATGAGGCCAGCAAGCCCAAGGGTCAGACTTTGATTTGGCCTGTACCGCAAGTTATAAAAAAGGGGGCTAGAGGCAGGCTGGGCACTAATTAAAGTGGCTTAGAATATGCTGCAGCATGAGTGGAGCCACTCACTACATGAGGCTGCCACATTTCCCAGTGGGATATCTCACCTACCCTGAGGAAGAAGGGGCCAAGGCTTCATCATTCCTGGATCCAGTTCCATCTGACTGCTCCCAGTTATCAGCTGCCATTCCTAAAGCTCCAGGCTGTTCCTAGATCTCCTTATTCAGTGGTGCTTCCATATTTCCAGTTGGGGCAAACCAGTGCCCAAACAGAGAAGTCACACTCATTGGCCTCGCTAAAGCATCTCCTCTTTCTAGCAAGCTTCTCCCTCATTTCCCTCCTGCCCCTAGTTCTTTATACACTGAAGTTACAATGCAGCCTTTTTTCTAATAGGTTAATATATATTAATGTTTCCTGTGGTAGATTGCAAAAGGCTTTTAAAATGCTGCTTGTCACAGGGAGTTCAGGAGTTAATCTTCCCTGGAGTGGAGAGCTTGTGTGATTGGCTGCTCTACATGCACTCTGATTGGCCAGTATCAGCTGTTAGAGAAATAAAAACAGCTGGTTTGGAGGGGAAAGGGTAGTCAATCATCTTTTGTCCTTTGTATTATATCTAGTCAGTAGCCAGAGGGCTTGGCTTCTGAGGGAAGAGATTTTTGGGAGTCAGTGTGTTTTCTGACAGGCAATAGTCAGAAAAGTACTTCTACAGAGAGAAGAGAGACCCCATTGTCTTAAATACATTAGAATTACTCTGAGGGAGAATTTAGATTCTCAGTCAAGAAAGCTACAGAACAGCCTTATACAGACAAAGGATACTAGAGGAGGATTTGGCAGAAGGTCTGGGTAGTTAGAGAGAACTCCCAGAAAGGCCAAATAGTAAAAGGAGGTATTGCATCTTAGGGACAAGGAGAATAACTTCCTGCCAGTGAAAGGGGTTGGGAAGGGAACCCTGGTCTGTGATAAAAGGGAGAAGCTTAGACACCTCAGGAGTTAGTGAAAATCAGTAATATCTAAAGGGAAAACCTAGAACTATTAAGGGAGAAATCTAGAAACTATTAGCAAGTGCTATTCTCCAGAAAACAGTATTAAGAGCCTGTGTTAGTGCTGAAGTATATAATAAGTAAAAACCTCTCACTGAAAAGAACTTGAAACTCAGAAATTAAGCTACAACAATACTCTCTTTTATGTTCAAAAACCTCAATTCTGTTTTACCTTAGTAACCTCTATACCTTGAATCCTCATATTTATATATTCCCTGCCTATTTATTAAAATCTTTATTCTGTTTTGAAAGTTAATTTTGTCCCACATGCTATTTCATGAAGGTATTTTAACACAAGACAGCTGCTGTATTCCCTCTAGTTCCTGTGCTGGGTGTTAAGCCTAAACTAATATCTGTGACAGAGTGGGACAGTTAAAGCTTATAATATAAAGAAGAAATACAAGCTACTGAAGGACAATTCAGTCCCTTAGGGGAACTAAAAATATTTTTGGTGGAAAAATCTGTCTGGGCATTGGGAAAGAAAAAGGGGTCTGTCATATTTCCCCATACAACACATTCCAGGATAGTATAAATGACAATCATCTGTGGATTTTGTCATGGGAGATAAGGAATCTCTTCACCTCACTGATTTTCTCTGCTATACATCTTAACACACACACCTCAACACACACAGTTTGACAACCACAACCAGACATACTGCCTTGAAAATAGATTAAAAGGCAGATAGATACTCCTCCCTGCCCCATCATTCTTTTCAGGACTACGATTCTAAGTATACCTATGCAAAAGTAAGATCATTGTTTGTAGTATGTATGGTGGTAGAAAGTGTCATCAAGTCACACAGCTGACTTATGATGACCCCATAGGGTTTTCAAGGCAAGTGTACTTCAGATAAACATGTACAATGAATTCAGAGTTTAGGTGTACCATCACTGTACAAAGTCCAGATGAATACTGTAGAGAACAGATGAATTAGCACCAGCTGCCTAGCATATGCAGAGAACTTTACTTTCTTTTTGTTTTGTTTGAAATCTGGATAGTCACTCTTATTTAAAACTGTTAATTCGTTGTTTTCATGGTGCTCCATAATTTTGTGAGCCATCCTGGGGAACCTTTGGACAGAAATAGTTGGAAAATAAATTAAATAAGTACATGTCTTTACTTCACACTTACCTTATACAGCAATCTTGGTCACCTGTACAGTGGCCAGCATGATCTAAAGAAGTGCATGGCTTCTTGCATGTACCTCCAGCTGCTGTACACTCTGATTCACTTTCAATAATGTGTCAATCCTGCACAGCAAAAAAGAAAAATAGCATTACCAGTTATCCAAAGTAACACCAACTTGGATAGCACTTTGATATCAGATTGGTATTGAAGGCAACTGTAGCTCTTGGTCATGAAGCTCATATGAACACATGAAGTTGCCTTATACTGAATTAGACCATTGTTCTATCAAAATCAGTGTTGTCTACTCAGACTGGCAATGGCTTTCCCCCAAATCTCCAGGAATTTCCCAAACTGGAGCTGGAAGCCAGTTTGGTGCAGTGGTTAGGTGTGTGGACTCTAATCTGGGAGAACCAGGTTTGATTCCCCACTCCTCCACTTGTACCTGCTGATGTGACCTTGGGTCAGTCACAAGCTCTGGCACAGCTGTTCCTGAAAGAGCAGTTTGTGTTAGAGTTCTCTCAGCCCCACCTACCTCACAGGGTGTCTGTTGTGGGGAGGGAAGGGAAAGGAGTTTGTAAGCCGCTCTGAGACTCCGAGTGAAGGGCAGGGTATAAATCCAATCTCTTCTTCTCTTCTTCTCCTTCTTCTTCTTCTTAAGGTGAATTGATCACTGTAGCTGGGAGATCCGTTGTGATTCCTGGAGCACTGCCACTGCTGCTGTGGGGGGAGGGGAGCAGATAGGAGGCTGGGAGAGTGATGGGGGCAGAAAGAGAGAGAAAGAGTGATGAGGTGGGGAAGCAGAAAAACAACAGGTCAATAAGAGAGAGGAAGTAACATACATGGAGGCGGGAGAGAGAGATTAAGAAAGGAGGGGCAGAAGGGAGAAAGATGTAGGGGGAGAGAGGAGGAGGCAAAGATGTGAGGAATGGGATAACAATCCCACAAGTTTCTTGCATGGCTCCACTTGTCTATATACTAATAGCCAAGGGTCCCCTCTGCGTGTGGATACTTATTCCTGCAGATCTGGGGCACGTGGGGGGCAAGGAGATCTTTCAGCACACTTGGGGCACTCCCCAGGTGTGCAGAAAAATCTTACATGTTTAAAAAAGTATACAGGGGATACTTAAATCCCCCCAAAAGTCAAACAGTGTTCTCTACTGGCAGATCCCCAGTAGAATGCTCAGGAGCCCAAGGGAAGTCATGTGGCTGCACATGCCCCCACAAAGGTGGCGGCTACAACCACCCCGCAGCACAAACCACCACCTCAGAAACTGTCTCTGTGGGTGGACTCAACTCAGGCAGTCTTCCCAGGCTGCAATAAGCTTTATCGTGTTCCTGTGGAGGAAGAGGAGCCTTCACTCCCCCCTCCTTCAAGGTACTCCGTACCACAGAAACCCGGCATCTCAGGAGTTGAGGGGGGAGCAGAAGCAGGGAAAGGAAGAAATGTGGAACACGATCTGAGAAGTGGGAGGAGAAGAGGAGGGGGAGAGAATGTAGGTTGGAGGGAGGACAGGAGGGGAGGGCTCCTGCAATTCCAGAGTGCCCACAGGCTCTGAGACCCCATCTTCAGTCCAGCTGCACTCCAGGACTGCAGAGCAAGAGTGTCCCCCAGTCCTGTACCAGCTGCCTGCCTGGCCTTCCTGACAAGAAGTTGCCTGATGAAGTTGCCCTTTGCTCTCTCTCTCCCTCGCCTGTTTCCCTGCCTCACACACTCAGCCAGCTTGCCTGCTCTGCCTGCTTTACTTTGAAGCTGTTCCAAACCACCAGCCCACACCTTGCAAGAGAAGCAAGGAAGTGGAGAAGCCTGGGCAGTAACTATAGGAACTGCCAAGTGCTAGCCCTATGGTGGGGGGAGGAAGGTTGGTGTGAGCAGTCTTTTCTGACTGTGGTGGTGACTTCTGCTGCTACTGCAGCAACTTCACCCCCGGCTGCAGTAACGCTGCTGGTCTCCAGAACATCTGAAGCAGCAGGTGGAAGCCAGGAAGAGAGAGAGTCTGTGTGTGTGTGTCTGTGTGTGTTTTAATATTGGGATGGGGTTGCCAACCTCCAGGTGGTACCTAGAGATTTCCAGACAAACAAGATCAGTTCCCCTGGAGAACATGGCTGTTCTGGAGGGTGGACTCTGTGGCATTATGTCCTGCTGAGGTCCCTCCCCTCTCCCATCCCCCAGATCTCCAGGTGTTTCCCAACATGGAGCTGGCAACCCTTCCTTGGGGGAAGAGAGAAAGAGAAAGAAAGGGGTATTGGGTTGGGGAGAGAAAGAAAGAGAAAGAAGAGGAGGGGGAAAGAAGCAAAGGTGGGAGAATACCACCTCTCTGCATGTTTTTTGGGTGTCTCGACTTCTGCAAGCCCCCCTTCTTCTTTCCCTTCTCACTATTATCACACTTAACCTTTTAAATGCCAGGGTGTTGTTACCAGCTGCAGTAGTCTCTGATGCACAGGGTCACTTTGAACATTTTACTGCTGTGCCCAGTAATTCCTACCCCCTGCAGTCTGCGGGAGATGCTCCATGATGCCCCCTTAATGCATATCCCTTTGCCTTATCTCTCCTTATATATAAAGCTGACTTGGGGTGGCAAGAATCCATGAATTCCCATTGGCTGTAAAATGCTCTCCCTCAGCCAATGACCTGCCAGCCGCCACTCAAAAGTACTCACGTGCCATTGGCCAGGTGCTGGGTCTGCTCCTCTTCCCCGCTCACTTCCCCTTCTCTGTCAGAATTCCTAGCAAATGGCTTTGTCTCTTGACGAAGATGCTTCTCCTGCTTGCCTCCTGTGTGGGACTTAACTTTTCCCTCAGTGGCTGTTGGTAGGTGTAATGAAATGGCAGTTACCTGTGTTTGTAAAATGGCTGCTGGGCTGCTGTCTGTGGTTGTTTGTTGAAAATGTTCCGCCATAAGGTTTAATTGAGCTGTAGTTCCAGAGAGGGGCCTGTAGGAGTATCACTCACTGGGTTGAATGGGCCTTCCTCATCTGCTGGACTACATTTCCCAGCTGCCTCAAGGCAGAAAAGGGTGGGAAAACAGGGACTATCCCATCATGCAGGGCAGCATCTATAGACTGCAGCCCATCCAGGGAGGAGGCCATCTTCGTCCTACAGGAGGTTAGGAAGGGCTCCTGCTGCCTGTGCTGATCAGGCTGCCCAGGCCACAAGCCAGAGATGTGGGTGAACCCTTAGAGGCAGCAGAAATTCAGCCACTCCACAGTTGGCTGGACTGGGGAATGAATGGAAGTTTCTCTGCTCTCTTGGGCCAGAGAGAGAGGCTAGAGCAGAGAGCCAGAGGCTGGTTTGTAGGGAAAGAGGATGGTGTTTAACCCCTGTGGGTTTATGCCCTGCTGGTTCATAGTGTGTGCTTACTCCTACGGTGTGTGTGCGCCCCATAACTGTGTAAATAGTTAGATACATTCTTTTATTTGGGCTGATAATCTGTGTTGTGCTCTGACCACATAGTCTCCCCCGCTCTGCACAATAACAAAGGGAGGGGGTAGTCCAAGGAGGCAAGGAAAGGCCAAACCTTTGGGTTGCCAATTTTCCAGGGATCCCCCAAAGATTGGGGATTCCATCTCCGAAAACGGAGATTCGGCCACAGGGGTCTCATTGTCCCTCTAAAAAGGCAGTGATGATTCAGTGAGTCATGGCAGCAAATTTAAGGAATGAAATCCGCACACAGGATGAGGGTGAGAGGCAAACAGCTGAGTGGTAAACTGGAGCCCGTTTCGCCACAGTAGGCAACCAAGCTTGGTTCAGACAAGGTGGTGGGGAGCGTGGGATTTAAGTCAATCAAACAAACAAACAAGCAAACAAAGGATGGAAACTCTTTGCAGGCCTTTGAGAGGAACTCACTGGGGCCAGTCCTGAGTCTAGGGTTGTCAGCTTCAAGTAGGGAGATTTCTGGAGATTTTTCTGGAAGAGTCTATGGAAGCCAGGGTTTGGGGAGGGGAGAGGCCTCAGCTGAACAGAATGCCATACAGCCCACCTTCTAAAGCAGTTATTTTCTCTGGGATGGGGGGAGATCTGTTGTCTGGAGTTCAGTTGTGATACCTGGTGATCTTCAAGCTCCACCTGAAGGTTGGCTGCCCTAGGTGTAGCAGTCAGTGCTTCAGAGCAGGTTCTGATAGATCCAGGTTCTTGCTGTAGAAGCTGAGTGGGTGATTTTGGACCGGTCACAGACTTTCAGCCTAACCTACTTCACAGGGTTGTGGTGCAAGTCAAAAGGGAGAGAGGAGAATGATGTAAGCTGCTTTGGTCCCCATAGCAAAGAAAGACAACTTTTCCTCCTGGGAAACCATTGTTGCCAATCTCCAAGTGAGGCAAACCAAGGTGAGAGACCGCAGGAAGGAAGTAGAAAGGAAAACAACAGCTGTGATTGTTATGTCACAAAAGTCTCCAAAGACTGAAAGTTTCTTGTTCCAAAATTCAGTTTACTCAATGTAATTCAAACGCCACCACATAACAGATTATGCATATTATCTTGTTTCGTGTGCACCTTTGTCAAGCATAATAGCGTTGAAATATCAAAATACAATGAGTCTTACCTATGAGACACTAGCTGTAAGATTGTTAAATGGATTCATCTTGATATTTTGATACACTGAGTAAACTGAATTTTGGAACAAGAAACTTTCAGTCCGAGGAGACTTTTGTGAAGTAACACATCACGGTTGTTGTTTTCCTTTCTACAATCTCCAAGTGAGGGCTGGAGATCACTCAGAATTACAACTGCTCTCCACATGGCAGAGATCAGTTCCCCTGGAGAAAATGGTTGACTCTGTGGCAGTCAGGGCTTCAGAGCACAGGAGAGGCTGCAGGTGTGTGTGTGGGGGGGGAGAAATGGAAAGCTGAAGAGAGAAGGGGAAATAAAGGTAGGTTGATGACTGGCTGGGAAGGAGATAGGGTTGCCAACTCCAGGTGGGAAGTTCCTGGAGATTTGAGGGATGGAACATGGAGAGGGTGAGGTTTGAGGAGGGCTGGAACCTCAGACAAGTACAATGCCATAGACTCCACCCTCCCAACCAGCCATTCCCTTCTGTGGAACCACTGTTCCCAATCTCAGGAGAGGGGTGGAAATCACTCAGAATTGCAACTGATCTCCAGGAGGGAGGGGGGAGGAGATGCAAAGCTGAAATCAGAGGGGCAGATAATGGCAGGCTGATGCTTGGCTGGGAAGGTGGTAGAGTTGCCAACACCAGGTTGGGAAATTCATGGAGATTTGGGGGGTGGAGCCTGGAGAGGGTGAGGGTTGAGGAGGGGTGGGCCCTCACAGGTACAATGCCATAGATTCCTCCCTCTGAACCAACCATTTCCTCCTGGGTAACAATTGTTGCCAATCTCCAGGTGAGGGCTGGAGATCACTCAAAATTACAACTGCTCTTCAGGTAGCAGAGATCAGTTCCTCTGGAGAAAATGGTGGACTCTGTGTCATTATACCCTGCTGAGGTCACCACAGCACATTGATGCTGAGTGCCCAAGGCCTTGGCACTCTCCCAGAGCCTCTTTCTAGAGCTCGTTGTATTTATTTCCACAACGGGCCTCATTCCTAGTAGGGAAATAAAACAAACCGCAACACATTACACAACATTTTGTTGTGGATCCCCTCTTGTTTCGCTCTATAGCCATGGTCTGGTTTTGTGATTTTGTGTGTGTTATATCAAAATAAACTTTTCAGTATTTATAAGGTGCCACAAGTCTCTCTCCTGGGTTTGCTGTAAACAACTAACACAACTGCCTCTCTGGACATACTTCTTCTGAACGCAAGGGTAGGGTTACTAAGAAATAAGTTTCACTGAATGCAGTGGGCTTACTCTGAAGTAGGCCTGCATTTGCTTATAAAAACATGTTCTCTTTGGTTGGGCTCTGAAGAACCTGTTGCCATTACCTGAGCTTCTGCCCATTATCTCAGTCTCCTGAGCCCCTCCCTCTCATTACAGCTGGCCATAATCAGAAGGGGGCTTACACTTCCTCAGAAGGGGTCCAAAATAGTGGAAGATATTGAGTTTCTTAAAGGGAAAAGAGGGAACCATCAAGGAGACTAGGGATGAAAACCTCCACTGCACCACAGTGGCTCCACTGCACCTCCACTGCACCACAGTAGCATTGTCATGGCTGAGGCATCCGATTGTGTGCAAAGAGGCTTATCTCTATTGTGTTAGTCTTAGAACAAATTGTGCAAACATTATGGATGCCTGAAAACATGAAGAACATGAGCAAACTGGGATCTATTCATTCTGTTATCTGCAAAACTTTAAGGATTGCAACAGAAGGAATTCAGGGTTCCCCCCCCCCATATTTCTGGGGGAGGAATTGGGAGTTGTTAACCCTTAAGATTCCTGTTGACAAACAGATTTATTTAAGAATCGCATTGTGAAAGGAATCAGGGGTAGACAGCCATTTTTCTGCTCTCAGAACTTGATGCCCAGGCCTATTGTCATAGCTGCTGCTCATTTCACATTCTCCCAAATCTCTGCTTTAGTAGAAGGGCTGGATTCAGGCTAAACAGGCCATTTCTACTCATTCCCCCTTCCCACTGTATACCCCTCTCATGTCATCCTTCAGGTTCCCCTATCCCCCAGGAGTACCGTTTTGTGAAGATCAAAGGAGTACAGTGGGAAAGAAGAGGCAGGAAAGTTCTACAGACGGAAAATAAGTCTGGATCCAACTTGAAGTATTTCTGTAGCAAACATTTTGTATGCAAGGAATTTGTTGTTGTTGTTGTTCAGTCGCACAGTCGAGTCCGACTCTTTGCGACCCCATGGACCAGTTTACGCCAGGCCCTCCTGTCTTCCGCTGTCTGCTGAAGTTTGCTCAATTTCATGTTCGTTGCATCGATGACACTGTCTAACCATCTCATCCTTTGCCGTCCCCTTCTTCTTTGACCTTCAATCTTTCCCAGCATCAGGGTCTTCTCCAGTGAATGCTCCCTTCTCATTTGGTGGCCAAAGTATTTGAGCTTCAGCTTCAGGATCTGGCCTTCCAGGGAACAGTCAGGGTTGATTTCTTTTAGGATTGACTGATTTGATCTCCTGGCAGTCCAAGGGACTCTCAAGAGTCTTCTCCAGCACCATAGTTCAAAAGAATCTATTCTTCGGCGCTCGGCCTTCCTTATAGTCCAACTCTCGCAGCCATACATTACTACGGGGAATACCATTGCTTTGACCATGCGGACTTTTGTTGGCAAGGTGACGTCTCTGCTTTTTATTATGCTGTTTAGGTTTGCCATCGCTTTCCTCCCAAGGAGCAGGCGTCTTTTAATTTCATGGCTGCAGTCACCATCTGCAGTGATCTGGGATCCTAGGAACGTGAAGTCTGTCACTACTTCTACGACTTCTCCTTCTATTTGCCAAGGAGTGATGGGGCCAGATGCCATGATCTTAGTTTTTTTGATGTTGAGCTTCAAGCCCACTTTTGCGCTCTCCTCTTTCACCCTGAGCAAGAGGCTCTTTAGGTCCTCTTCACTTTCTGCCATCAGAGTGGTATCATCTGCATATCTGAGGTTATTGATCTTTTCCCCAGCAATCTTAACTCCGGCTTGTGATTCATCCAGGCCAGCATTTCGCATGATGTACTCTGCATATAAGTTAAATAAGCAAGGTGACAATATACATCCTTGCCGTACTCCTTTCCCTATGCTAAACCAATCAGTTGTTCCATATCCGGTTCTAACTGTTGCTTCTTGACCCTTATACAGGTTTCTCAGAAGACATGTGAGATGGTCCGGTACTCCCATCTCTTTAAGAACCTGCCATAATTTATTGTGATCCACACAATCAAAGGCTTTAGCATAGTCAATGAAGCAGAAGTAGATGTTTTTCTGGTACTCTCTTGCTTTCTCCATAATCCAGCGAATGTTGGCAATTTGATCTCTAGTTCCTCTACCTCTTCGAAACCCAGCTTGTACTTCTGGCAGTTCTCTATCCACGTACTGTTGGAGCCTAGCCTGTAGGATTTTGAGCATGACCTTGCTAGCATGTGAAATGAGTGCAATTGTGCGATAGTTTGAACACTCCTTGACATTGCCCTTCTTTGGGATTGGAATGTACACTGACCTTTTCCAATCCTGTGGCCACTGTTGTGTTTTCCAAATTTGTTGGCAAATTGAGTGCAGCACTTTAACAGCATCTTCTTTTAAGACTTTGAATAACTCAGCTGGGATACCATCACCTCCACTAGCTTTGTTGTTAGTAATGCTTTCTAAGGCCCATTTAACTTCGCTTTCCAGGATGTCTGGCTCGAGGTCAGTGATTATACCATCGTGGTTGTCAAGGACATCGAGGTCCTTCTTGTACAGTTCTTCTGTGTATTCTTGCCATCTTTTCCTAATCTCTTCTGCTTCTGTTAGGTCCCTACCATTATTGTCCTTTATCATGGCCAGCTTTGCATGGAACGTTCCCTTGATTTCTCCAATTTTCTTGAAGAGATCTCTAGTCCTTCCCAATCTATTGTTTTCCTCTATTACTTTGCATTGTTCATTCAGGAAAGCCTCCTTATCTCTCCTAGCTGTTCTCTGGAAATCTGCATTCAGTTGGGCAAATTTTTCCTTTTCACCGTTGCCTTTAGCTTTCCTTCTTTCCTCTGCTATGTGTAAAGCCTCATCAGACAGCCACTTTGCTTTTTTGCATTTCTTTTTCTTTGGGATGGCGGTGATTGCTGCCTCCTTTACAATGTCACGGACCTCTGTCCATAGTTCTTCGGGCACTCTGTCTATCAAATCTAGTCCCTTAAACCTATTCTTCACCTCTACTGTATATTCATCGGGGATGCGATCTAGGTCAAATCTGAATGGCCTTGTGTTTTTCCCAACTTTCTTCAATTTAAGTCTGAATTTCGCAATGAGTAGCTCATGATCTGAGCCACAGTCAGCTCCAGGTCTTGTTTTTACTGACTGGATAGAGCTTCTCCATCTTTGACTGCAAATTATATAGTCAATCTGATTTCGGTGTTGCCCATCTGGTGATGTCCATGTGTAGAGACGCCTCTTAGGTTGTTGGAAAAGGGTGTTCGCTATGACCAGCGTGTTCTCTTGACAAAACTCTGTTAGCCTTTGCCCTGCTTCATTTTGTTCTCCAAGGCCAAACTTGTCTGTTATTCCGGTTACCTTTTGATTTCCTACTTTAGCATTCCAGTCCCCTATGATGATGAGGACATCATTTTTTGGTGTTAGTTCTATGAGCTGTTGTAGGTCTTCATAGAACTGGTCCACTTCAGCCTCTTCTGCAGCAAGGAATTACAGAGTTTGAATTATCAGAACTGCCTGGTCATTTACTTTAAGCTGGTATCTGTTGGTCTTTGGAGCTACTTAAATGTATCCAAGATGATCCCACCTTATTTCTCAGCATGAGCCTCACAAAAACACTGGGAATTCTGTCGAGCCGCACAAGGCTTTTACCTCATATGCTCTAAGGCCTCGAGAACATGACAGCACCTGAAGGCTTCCTTGTAGGGATGCCAATTCCAGGTTAGGAAATTCCGGGAGATTTGGACATTGAGAGGGGAGGGACCACAGCAGGGTATAAGGCCATGGAGTCCAGCCTCCAAAGCATCCATTTTGTCCAGGGGAATTTATCTTGATTGTCGGGAGATCAGTTGTTATTCCAAGAGATCTCCAGTCCCCACCTGGAGGTTAGCAAGCCTACCTCCTTGGCATGTAATGAGAAGCAGAGATATTTTAATAGCACATAGGCCAGGGTGTCATATGCTCACTGTTCAGATATTTTCACTTACTTATTCACACTTTTAAATTGTTTTCATAGTGTGTTTATTGACACACACACACACAAAAGAAACCCCAAGAACTGAGTTAAGCTTCTCTTGAAAGAAAGTTGAAATTTTATAAATGATACAATGCATTTTCATAAGCAGGTCACAAAGTTTGCAATTCTACAGTAGCTTACCTTAGAGTAAGCACCAGTAAACTCCATGGGATTTACTACTGAGTAATCATGCACAGGACTGGAACATGCCTAAATATAATCGTAAGGCAAAGGAAGGAAGAATAGTATCAACAAGAAGGAAAGCTAAATTTCTGTATCTTGGATTTTTGCTTTCATATCCACATCTTGGTTCCTGTTTTCATTTGGTGATGATGATGTTCACAGCGGTGATAGTGACACTGGGTAATGTTGCCATACAGCAATTGTTATCAGAATGACTTGTACCTGAAAGAGAATATGGAAGTCAAACTTAGTGACGTTAACATGTTGGGGGTAGGAAGTGAATATCCCCTCTGGTCCATGGAGAACATGGAAGACTGCCAGGGAATTGGTTTTTGATTTCCTGCTGGGGAAATTTTGCTCTGTACCCAGCAGTTTTTGGGGGGAGGGGAACTGGGAGCCTAGCTGATCAGCTGGAAGTTGGGCTCTTCTGATCTCCCATCCTGGAAACTTTGTTGCATCGCAAAGGTGCTGAGATGCAGCCAATTTTGTGGAGAAGGGTAATCAGAAGCCCAGCTCATTTTCCTTCTCCTAACATCGTCAGCTTGGTCTGCAGAGAAAACAAGATCGGTTCTGTTCTCTGCAGTCCAAGATCTCAGTGTGGGATAGAAAGAAAGAAACAGATTGCTTCTTTTCTCCATAGTGCAAGCTGTCAGATTGGGTTCCAGAGAAAGGAGATAAATGAGCTCCTTCTCTCCTACCTTTTGTAACAGGTAACTGAGACCCATTTCTTCTGTCCCTGCCAAGATGGAGGGGAAACCTGACTGTTGCAACAAAGAGATCAAAAGCATTGCTTCTGTCCCCAGTCTGCTTGGAGGGAAGAGAAGAGAGTTCTTCCTCCTCTCCCTTCTGCAACTTCACTGTATAGCTATTTTTTTTTGAGGGGTGGGATGGATCAGAACAGATTCACAGCTGATTGACTAATCAGGGGTATGCTGGCTTCTGACCTACAGGCAAATGCAAAAAAAAATAGCAGCTGTTTGAGTTACTTGATACAATCCAAACATATTCCTGATTGATTTACTGCCTGATCATGGGGTTTTAAGTTTGACTGCCAAAAAGATTCACACAGCAATACACCTCAGTATCTTGGCTTTAACCTGGACAGGATCTTGAGCTATAAACACCATCTTACCAATGTAGCTGCAAAAATATGCATGCAAAATAACATTCTCAAAAAAGTATGTGGTACAACTTAGGATGTGTCTGCTATACCACTTAGATGCTCAGCTTTGGGGTTGGTGTACAGTACTGCAGAATATGGTGCTTCAGTGTGGCTCAACAGCCCCCATGTTCACAAACTTGATGTCCAACTCAATACAACAATGAGAACCATCAGCAGATGTATTAAACCCACTCCAATCTATTGGCTACCCACATTGTGCCACATTGCTTCCCAGCATCTCCAAAGACAAGATGCTATTCTTTATGAATATAGAAAAATCATTGAAAACAGAGAGTTACCCATCCACAAAGAGGTGGCTGATGCAGGCCTATCCAGACTAAGATCCCGACACCCAGCACTAAGATCTGCATAAACCCTACAATCACAAAATTTCAATCTAGGGAATGAATGGTTGCAAACATGGATGCAATCGGTTCCACCCAATATCCATAACCTGATAAACACCAACCAAAGGCCCGCAGGATTTGTCTTGCCACATAAAGTATGGAGGACAGCTAGTAGAATACAAACAGGCTTTGGCAGTTGTGCAGATCTGTTGTTTAAATGGGGCAAAATACCAGGACCTGAATGTGATTGTGGTTTAGCCCGCCAAACTATTTTCCATCTGTCATAGGAATGTGAGCATTGCACTTTCCAGGGAAATGTGATGGATCTCTTTGAACCAGGCCCGTAGCCAGGATTTTTTAAGTCAGGGGGCATTTAAATTTCTTAGGGGACACCATCTAATCAAATTAAAGGTAATTTAAGAAAGTGGGGCACAGGAACCCCGCACTGTGCCCATTTCTGCTCAGCCACTGGCAAGTTGGAGCCTCCCTCCCACCACTGTGAGCATCTAGCCTGCCTCCCTCCTCAGAGGCCCTTGGCTGGAGCTGCCACTCGTGGGGGGAGAAGGCCATGATGCCCTGGGCTGGATGGGAAGTCAGGGGGCTGTAAAGTACTGGGTTTCAGGCCTCATGACTCGGACGACGACATAAGAGAAGACGCGTTTATTCGTACTTCACATAAGACAAAAGACACACAGTAACGGCCGGAGGCCAACTATATACAGTTAGGGGGGACGGCCCTATATTCCTATTGGCGGGTTTGAATCGCCCGCCAATGCTGCCATTGGTTCACTACTGGCGAGCTCAGGAACCTAGTCCCTATTGTTCTCAGAGAGCGAAGCTTGGCAGTGTTTCGCCAGCTCAGCCCTCTGATCTCAGGACACAACACCCCTCCCCCATGGTTCGTCCCCTATCAGGTGACGTAGTCTTTTAAGTATGCTGGTGGCCTCCTTTCTCTTAGCGAACGTCGGGGGCCGGTACCGGACTGGCGGGGCCCCTATCGGTTGTTCCGCCCGCACACGGAGCTTGGGCCTCTGGAAGTCGCCGAGGCGGTGACGGTGGCGGCTGTAACGGTGGCGGCAGCGGCGGCGGCGACTCGGCTGCTACCGGGGCCAACGGTGGCGGCAGCGGCGGCGGCGGCTCAGCTGCTACCGGGGCCCCCTCCGGATTCCGTGGACTCTTTTGCGCTGGCTCCGCTGTCGGTGCTTGCGGTCGATCGGATGATGGGGCAGGGGCGGCATTTCCCGGTAACTCGATCTCTCTATCGGGGTCTTGACGCCTCCGGAGCTGGTCGATGTGTTTGCGGAGGACCCGGTCCCCATCGGTTAGGACCTCGTATGACACTGGCCCGGTGGGTTTTAGGATGCGCCCTGCCACCCACTGCGGCCCTGCTCCGTAGTTCCGGAAGTAGACAGGGTCTCCCGGTAGGAAGCTCCGGGGCGCCTCCCTGTTCTCGACCAGCTTTCTCTCGGGGGCTCGGTCCGGGTGGAGTCTGTCTAATAAAGTGGTAGGGCGGCGGCCCATTAATAGTTCTGCGGGGCAGTGTCCGGAGATGGGGTTTGGGGTGGTGCGGTATGTGAGAAGGAAGCGGGCCAGCCGGAACTCCCAGTCCCCCCCGTTATGCGGCTCAGGGCCTCTTTGGCGGTGCGTACCGTCCTCTCCGCCTGTCCATTAGTTGCCGGGTGGAAAGGCGCGGATCGTATGTGCCTGATGAGGTTCCTTTCGAGGAACGCTTGAAACTCCGCAGATGTGAATGCTGCCCCGTTGTCCGACACGATTGTGTCGGGTAACCCGTGCGTTGCAAATATCTTCCGCAGGGCCCTTATTGCCGCCTTGGTAGAGGTGGTAGACACTGGGCTTATTTCCACCCATTTTGAATAAGAGTCTACCGTTACCATGAACTGGAGCCCCTGGAACGGCCCCGCAAAGTCTATGTGCAGGCGTGACCACGGCTTGTGGGTAGACTCCCAGCTTTGGGTTGGCGCTCTCGGTGGATTGGGGCGGACCTCCTGACATCGTGTGCACCCTCTGACCCAAGATTCAATTTCTGCGTCCACCCCGGGCCACCACACGTAGCTCCTTGCCAGAGCTTTCATTCGTACGATGCCCGGGTGGGCCTCGTGCAGCGTTTCTAGCACCCCTTGTCTCATGGGCCCCGGAATGATCACCCTGTCTCCCCATAGTAAACACCCTTTCAATGCGGACAGCTCTTCCCGCCTGGCCTTGTACGCTGTGAACTCTGGCCCTGTCTGTTCCGCTGGCCACCCCCTCACCACCCAGTTTAGGACCCGGGAGAGAATGGGATCTCGGGACGTGCGGGCGGCCACATCTGCAGCCTGAAGGGGGGTTTGGCAGTTCCTCCATCAGCAAGACAGCGGGGGCTGGGGCCGGATCTTCCCCTGTCTGCGGCAGCGGTAGGCGGCTCAAGGCGTCGGCATGACCCAGCGCCTTGCCCGGCCGATGCTCCAGTCGGTATTGGTAACCCGCTAAAAATAAGGACCAGCGCAACACCCGGGCGACAAAACTTGCGGCGTTTGTTTGTCCGCCGCGAACAGTCCCAGGAGCGGCTTATGATCTGTTACGAGCGTGAAGGGCCGCCCGTACACAAAATTGTGGAATTTTTTTACCCCCGCCACCAGTGCCAAGCCCTCCCTGTCGATTTGGGCGTAGTTCCGCTCCGCGGGGGACAGCGTGCGGGAGTAGTAAGCCACCGGGACCTCCCTCCCATCCGGTAGCTTGTGTGCCAAGACTGCCCCGACCCCATACGGTGATGCGTCGCACGCCAGGATGACCGGGAGCTTTTCATCAAAGTGCGCGAGTACTGCGTTTGAAATCAAGAGGACTTTCACCCCCCGAAACGCCGCCTCCTCCCTCGCTCCCCATGCCCAAGGTGTCGCCTTATCCAGCAGCCTGTGTAGGGGTTCGGCCACGGCGGCTTTGTGTGGGAGAAAGGAATGGTAAAAGTTCAGGAGGCCTAAGAACGCCTGGAGCTCGGCCTTGGACTTCGGGGCGGGGGCCTCCACGATGGCCTTCACTTTGTCCCTCGCCGGATGCAGGCCTGATGCGTCTACCCGGTATCCCAAGAACTCTACTTCCGGCACCCCGAGGAGGCACTTTTCCCGCTTCACTTTCAGCCCCGCGGCTTGGAAGCGTTCCAATACAGTTCGGAGGCGGGCGGCGAAGCTTTCCGGGGTGGTCGCGGCGATGAGGACGTCGTCGAAGAACGGCGTCACTCCAGGGATCTCTTTTAACAAATCGTCCATTAGATTTTGGAAGATCCCTGGGGCCACACTGACCCCGAACTGCAGCCTCTTCACCCGGAAAGCTCCCCGGTGGGTCACTATGGTCTGTGCCTCGGCCGTGGCCTCATCTACCGGGAGTTGCTGGTACGCCTGTGCGAGATCCAGCTTTCCAAATATGCGCGCCCCTGCCAGTGTTGCTAGGACATGGCTGACCACTGGTACGGGGTATGCGTGCGCCTGGAGTGCCTGGTTAATAGTGCACTTATAATCCGCGCAGATGCGGATCTCCCCGTTTGGCTTGACGGGTGTCACTATCGGTGTCTCCCATCTAGCGTTCGGGACGGGCTCTAAGACTCCCTGGGCCACCAGCCGGTCTAATTCGGTCTCTATTTTAGGGCGGAGGGCCAGGGGCACGGTGCGGAAGCGCCGACGGATGGGCGTCACGGTGGGGTCTAAGTGGAGCGACACCGGGGGCCCTTTGTAACATCCCAGTTTCCCGTCAAAGACCTCTGGGAATTCCTTGCACACCGCCCCCAGTCCCGCACCCCACATTTATTTACTCCCCCAATCGATATGCCTAGGGCCTCGAACCACGCCCGCCCCAGGAGACTCGCGAGATTTCCCTCTACCACCACCAAGTCCAACTTCCCCTCAAAGTCTCGGTACTGCACTCGGAAAGTGCCGACTCCCCGGATGGGGACAGGGTTCTTTTGAAAGTCCACCAAGCTTAGTGGCGATGGACGTAGAGGGGGTCCCCCTAGTGGGCAAAGTCTTTTTAAAGTGTCCAGGGAAATGATGGACGCCGCCGATCCCGAGTCCACTTCCATGCAACAGGGGGACCCCTCGATCCGCACGGTTACTTGGATCTTCGGGGCAGAGGAAAGGTTGGGGTTGGGGAGGCGAAGTACCTGTAGTGGTTGGTCGGTGAGGTGGTACAACTCGGCGACCTCTTCCGTTGTCTCGTGTGCGGTGGACGATGCGCGGTACTGGGGGACCGACGATCTCGAATTCCGGGAGCCCTTGGACCGGCAGACCCGGGCGAGGTGTCCCTGCTTTCCGCACCCGTGACAGACAGCGTCCCGGAACCTGCAGGATTTCCGTCCGTGGCCCTCCCCGCAGCTGGCACAGACGGCTCGGTTGCCGGAGTACTTGGCTTGCTCCCTGTTGGCCTGCTGGAACGGCGCCGGCCGGCGTTGTTGGGGTTTGAGGGCGAAGACCTCGTCCGTCTCTTCGTTTCCGGGGCTTGTGCTCCTTCCAACCACCTGCGCGGCCGCGACCGGCCGATCCCCTTCTGCGGCCTCGTGGGCAGTGGCGGCGTCGAGGGCCTCGTCCAAGGTGAGCTTCCGGTGTCCCACCAACTTGCGCCGCAGCTTGGAGTCCGCCAGGCCCCACACGAACTGTGTCAGCAGGTTGTCCTCCACCTTCGGAAACCCGCAGTCCACGGCTAGCGCCCTTAGCGCGGCTAGGAAGTTGGCAATGGATTCCCCTCGGGTCTGGACTCGCCTCTGGAAATCCATCCTCTTGGCCAGGAAGGTCGGCCGGGGGCTGAAGTAGCCATTTAGGACGTCCAGGATTTCCCCAAACGAGCTCTCCAAGGCCGTGCGGGGCACCAAGAGGCTCTTGGCGAGGCGGACGGTTTGGGTGCCGCAGGCGTTCAGGAGGATCGCTCGTTTCTGGTCGGGGTGGCGGATTTCGTTGAGCTCCAAGTAGCTGATGAGCTGGTCGACCCATGCGTCCCAGGTTTCTGGCTGCGACTGGTCGAAGTGCTCCAGTGTTACGTGGGAAGCGGCCATGGTTCTGTCAGGAACGGCGCGCGCCGGGGCGAGCGGTGCGGTGCTGCTCTCGGGGTCAGCGATGCGATGCTCGGCGAGCGGTGCGGTGCTGCTCTCGGGGTCAGCGATGCGTTGCTCGGCGGTGTCCGTTTCGTCGTTCATGGAGTCACAGAAGGCATTAGAATCCCACCTTCGTCGCCACTGTAAAGTACTGGGTTTCAGGCCTCATGACTCGGACGACGACATAAGAGAAGACGCGTTTATTCGTACTTCACATAAGACAAAAGACACACAGTAACGGCCGGAGGCCAACTATATACAGTTAGGGGGGACGGCCCTATATTCCTATTGGCGGGTTTGAATCGCCCGCCAATGCTGCCATTGGTTCACTACTGGCGAGCTCAGGAACCTAGTCCCTATTGTTCTCAGAGAGCGAAGCTTGGCAGTGTTTCGCCAGCTCAGCCCTCTGATCTCAGGACACAACAGGGGCCCTGCCAGGAAATCAGGGGGCCTAGCCTCAAGATGCCCCACTGTAACTACAGGCCTGCTTTGAACTCTCCCCAGCTACAATAGAGTGGATTGAAAAATTAGATATTAGTATTTAGGGAGATTGCCCAGTCAGTCTGCATATCCGTTGTAGTGACTTGGTTACATATTTTATATTATTATATGCTTCCTGTGTGTAACTCTGCCATACAAGAATAAATAAATAAATAAAATTATTTAAAATTATTGCGCTACAGTGACTCTTGGTCTGATTCATTCTGAGACAGCTTCATGTGTTCATTTTCTAGTATGAGTCCTCTTATAAGGTACTAATTATCTGTCCCTGCTCAACATACTGGTTGCAGCTCACAGGGAAACATAGGAAATTGTGTTGTCTTGAGGCAATATTTGTTGTTTTTTGCCATCAAATCACAGCTGACTTATGGTGACCCCATAGGTTTTTAAGGCAAGAGACATTCAGAGGTGGTTTGCCATTTCCTGCCTTCACATCAGGACCCTGGTATTCCTTGGAGGTCTCCCATCCAAATACTAACCAGAATCGACCCTGCTTAGCTTCTGAGATTTGATGAGATCAGGCTAGCCTGGTCTATCTATGTCAGGGCAAGACAATTTGGTGTAGTGTTTGGGAGCCAGTTTGGCATAGTGGTTGGGAGTGCAGGCTCTATTCTGGGAGAACCAGGTTTAATTCCCCACTCTTCCACATGTAGCTGCTGGCGTGACCTTGGTTCAGTTACATTTCAGAGCTGTTCTCTCATGAGCAGTTCTCAAGAGAGCTCTCTCAGCCCCAGCTGCCTCACAGTGTGTCTGTTGTGGGGAGGGAAAGGGAAAGGAGATTGTAAGCTGCTCTGAGACTCTTTCGGGTAGTGAAGGGTGGAGTATAAATCCAATCTCCTCCTCTTCTTTTTCTTCTTCTTCAATATGAAACATTACTATTTTGCACATTTCTGTGGGGCAGAAGAATCTAGACAAAAGATTCTTCTCAGCAGTAGTGATACCTGTTGTACCATGTCTAATTTGCCCTTCTATTCATGGCTATCTCTGGGCTTTCCATTTGCACTCCTCAGTCATTGGGCAATATAATTTTTCTCTTTTACAGAGCATGAATTTATCATTCGACAGTCTGTATGTTTTGGACTTACTTTGAAACACAGCAAGGTACCTTTCTTTTACATTTTCCGAATGATGTAGAGGACTTATCACACCCCAATGGTTTGCACTGTCCTCCAGACCGCCGACAACTGGCATCAAAGTCAGTTGCCTCATGTGTGAAACCTGCATAGACAGAAGTTCATCAGAATTAGGGATGCCTCAGACATCCTCCTCATCAGAATTTCTCCAAAGAATTTGTGGTTCCAAATTAAGTGGTCTGCTTCAAGAAATGGAAGCAATGTGCCCCATTTGAAAGTTGAAGGGCCTCAGACAATAACAACCAAAACAACTTTAACAGCCTTGAGTTCATCTATGCATACTGATAAAACTCCACAAAAAAGCTATTGCAGTGAGATCCTATGATGAAATGGGTTTTGTTTTGTTGGGGAGGGGCTGGTGTGGTATTATGTGTGCATTGGCAGAACCACATTAAAGGATTCTTGATGCCATCTTATAACTGCAACTGAGAATACCCCCCCCCCTTTTTGGCCATGCTTTATCAATGAACACATGTAGATTACTAACATGAAATGGGGAGAGACACAGGCCCAGGACAGACTGGCAATTTGCCCCGGTATCGAGTCGCGGCAAAAAAAACACGGAGTAAACGATACCGGGTTTTCCCGTCCACACAGCGGGGGCCTCTGCCGGAAGATACTGGACGGAGGCGCGCGGGAGCGTTCAGACTGCCGCGCCGGAGGCGCGCTATATTTGCTGTTTCCCCATTATTTCGGCTGTGGGCGTATGTGCACATGAGCGCTTGAGTGCTCATGCGCATAAGCGCATTTTGGCGATTTTTTTTTTTGCCCTGCAACGCCGGCACCGCATTGGGCAGTGGAGCGGAGCGCAGCCAATCACACCGCTGCTGCCTCATGCCCAACGCGGGTTGCTCCCGGCTTTTCGGCTGCGCGTTCAGACTCCCCGGAAGCAGAGAAACGCACGACAAACGCGGGCTTTCAAGATTTGCGTCGGCTTTTATCAGGTGTTTTTTTAATCCGGCAGTGAAGCGCGAGAGCACCGGTAGGCTACGGGTGGGGGATGCCAGGCAGATGTGCCTGTGTGAACATTCCATTTAATCCGATATTGAGTCGTTGTCAGCCCGGGTCCCATCCCGCGGCAAATTGCCAGTCTGTCCTCGGCCTCAGATAAGTGGGGGGAAATGTCATTTGCAGCAAAGTACATATACTCCAATTCTTCCCATAGTTAAACTAGAATTCAGGGGGGACTGGAAATTAGGGGAAAGAGAACTCTCGGAAAAGTGAAAGAACAGAAATGGGAAATCCACTGATCCTTACAAATCATTGTTATCAACATAGATTCAGGTGGGTGGCCAGGTCGGTCTAAAGCAATAGAACAAAGTTTGAGCACAGTGGCACCTTTACGACCAATAAAATATTATTCCGAGTATAAGCTTTCCTTTGCATGCACACTTCTTCAGCTACATTTAAACAGGCTTCCTCAAGCCTTACATATAGGGGGGGTTAGTTGCCAGGAAGAGCTAGAGTCAAGATGCATAAGTAGCTGAGTGATAAATATAGAAACAATTGGATGCTCAGCTATACTTTTCACACAGTTATAGCACGTCCCTAGGTGCCATTTTCAAAAAAAAAAATTAGTATGATTCACACACTTCAGTCTTTCTTGGCAAGTTTGGGTAAATCTGATGGAGGATACATAGCATAGTTTGAAGGCTTAGGGACAGATGAAAATGCATGCCTGGCTATGCAGCTCAGTTCATTCTCACAGAAACCCCTGATATTCACAGTTCCTCACAGTTCACTAACCAAAGTAGGAGCCATTTTTGTCATTTGTGTGGAACTTGAAGCTAGTGGAACAGAAAGACTTCCAATACAGCTCAATTTCATAAATACCAACAGGCCAGGGAAAGGGGGCAAATGTCTTTGGACACAAAGGGGGAAGGGAACCTGCTCTCAGGGCGGAAGGGAGAATCCAGAGCTTCTTGAAGTGCAATCGTCTCCTTGAGGATACATGTACACAAAAAAGGGGGGAGAAGCAGAAAAAAAATCCTCAGATGTGAATCTGAAGGGGCAAAACATGGATGGGGAAAGAACAAAGAAAAAATGTCCATGTGAACTGATCACACTATCAGTTGGAACCACCATGACACTGACAAAAACATGAAAGGTGGCTGCAGTCTGGAAAACACCAAGGTCCCTGGCTTATTTATATTTATTTTATTTATAATTTATATTTATAGAATGCCCTTCTCTAAGTATATAGACCTCTGGGCAATTAAAAACAGTTCCGACCATTCAATAAATAACTAAAACTGTCTCTGATGGTGCTAAAACTTCAGTTCCAAGATTATGGCACTGTCTGCTAGGAGAAGTAGAGAGGGAGCAAGATGAAAGGGGGAAGGGAGTGCCAGACAAGATGGCGTCCATCACTGTCCTCAGCCGAAAGACTGGTGGAACATCTCTGACTTACTGCATTAGGTCCCACAGGGCATGGATAGGTGGGGGGGTCAAGGACAGCCAGATGTCTTTTGGGCTGGGGTCACCAGTATGGTTTTCAGGCCTCGGATACTACCTCTATCCAGTACTTTTTTTGTAGCAGGAACTCCTTTGCATATTAGGTGACACACTCCTAATGTAGCCAATCCTCCAAGAGCTTGCAGAGGTCTTCTTACAGGGGCTACTGTAAGCTCTTGGAGGATTGGTTATATTAGGGATGTGTTGCCTAATATGCAACAGGAGTTCCTGCTACAAAAACAGCCCTGCCCTACCCTACCACTGGAGTGGATACTACCCCTACGCTACTGAGCAAAGTTTATTTATTTAAATATTCATACCCCTCCTTTTTTTTTGGATCAAGCTCAAAACTAGGGTTGCCAGGTCTGGCTTGGAAAATACCTGGAGACTTTGGGGGTGGATCTGGGAGAGGGTGGGGTTTGGGGAGGGTATGGCCTCCGCATGGTACAATGCCACGGAGTCCACCCTTCAAAGCAGCCATTTTCTCCAGGGGAGCCGATCTCTGTCAGCTGGAGATCAGTTGTAAAAGCGGGAGATCCCCAGGCCCCACCCGGAGGCAGGCAGCCCTACTCAAAACCTTCTTTCAGCCTAAGGAAACTTCCTCTAACTTGTAGCTCTTTCTCCAATGAAAGAGCCACTTAAGTTGGAGGAAGCCTTCTTAGGCTGGAAGGAGGCTCCTTGGCAGATGATTGGATCTATCCCACTGCCCTCTCACCTGTACAAGGGGTGTTCTCCCTTGTCTAGGGATGTCTGAAATATGTATGAACGTTAGAAGGGACTTCAGCTACCTAGCACCAGAATGAATTTGGCAAATAGCTTAGGGCCCTTTTATAGCAGGAACTCCTTTGCATATTAGGTGACACACCCCGAATGTCGCCAATCCTTTCAAGAGTTTACAGAGCTCTTCTTACAGGGGTCACTGTAATCTCTTGGAGGATTGGCTACATTAGGGATGTGTTGCCTAATATGCAAAGGAGTTCCTGCTACACAAAGAGCCCTATATTAGAGCTGTTAGATGCAAGGCTCCATGAAGTATTTTGCTAGTTATTAGGGGTATTAAAGAGTAGGAAATGTTCAGTCTCCGCCTCCAGATGAGAAGGGAGCACACTAGGGTCTTCTTCTCTCCAATCCAATTTAGTGAAATTATTTCAGCCATTGTACAACATTTTCTGGGAGATGTTTGCATTTTCTTTTTACAATGTTCACCAAGTTTATATACATCTTACCAGAGGCAACCAAAAGTGACAAAAAGATAATTGTAGGCAGAATGAATGAGATCTTCATAGCAGAAAGCTGTGTCTCAGCATCACTAAAAGAAAGAAGGCAAGAACAGATTTAAGTCACAATGTCACTTGAAATACAGATGCTTTTGTTTTTTATCTTTGTGATCAATTAGGCTCGGCTAAGGCTATGTGGGACCTTCCCCTTGAAAAATTTTGCTACACATAATCCCCCCCAAAACAATTCTTCCTCAAAAGACCTCAGATACTAAGGTCAAGTAGGGATTTCCAAACTGCTTAATCTATTAATTTCAATAACCTTGCATTAACTGTCACTACCAGTCTGAGTAGAAAATCCTGAGCTATATCAACCAGTCATCTGACTCCATGTAAGGAAGTTTCATATGTTCAGTTCCTAAGAATATAAAATCCTAAAATGAAAAAAGACATAAAGGTAATGAAGATGGTCCCACTTATTCGCTTATAAATACTGACCAAAACCCATAGAAATACTGTCACAGTCCAGTTTAGTTCTCCTTATATGCTTTGCCATCCTTTCATCACAGTACATTAATTTGTTTCATTTTAAATAGACTATTTATTATGATGTGATTGAACTTTTGGTCTTTTGATATAGTACCTGGACGTTCTCTAACTTAACCAACCATTATCACCCACATATAACTGGGATCACGATGAACTTATGGGAGTCTTGCTTCTGAAACAATTACATGATCCTCCAACTCATTTACTCTATGTTCTCATTAATTAGATAATCCAGTTACAGCTTCTCCTAGGAAAAGGATTTAAAATAGATGGAGAGCCCTGACCTGGAGAGCCCAGACAAGCCCCATCTGGTCAGATCTCGGAAGCTAAGCAGGGCTGACCCTGGGGAGTATTTGGATGGGAGACCTCCAAAGAATACCAGGGCCAGGAGGCAGAGGCAGGCTATCAAGCCACCTCTCTGAACATCCTCCATGTTCCAGTTGGAGTCACCAGAGGTCACCATGACTTCTAGGCATGGGCACATACACACATGCCAAAATACAAAAAAAAAGGATGGAGAATGAGCTAATTTTCCATTCACGGAAAACAAATGGGTAAAATGTTGATGATCTGATTGACCTCCATCATTTTGCACTGAAACCAGGTCTATGTATGAAGTAAAATCAGATTGTAAGCCCTGAGCCAGAAGTGTGGACTCTACCACTTCAGGCTGCTGACAGGGTGATACTGTTTGTGAATGACCCCACATGTAAAAATAAATTCTGCAACTAGAAAGGTGGCACAGACAGGAGAAAAGTTTAGCCCAGTCTGTTGCTAATCAATTTTGTTTTAATCAATGAGAAATGCCAAGAGAGGAGGGGCAAGAAGAGGGATTCTGCGAAATTTCAGAATTTCAGTCTGTAGATGCTCAGAGACAGGCAACATCTTCTCAAACCTTCCTATCCTCCTGCTAGAGCACCACCTGTGGTGTGTGGCATAACACAACTGCAAAGGCTGATGTTACAAAAGGTTGCATTGATTTCTCTTCAAAGGGAAATGAAAGACAAAATCCTCTTTTAAAAGAGAAAGATGAGGATGAGAGGAATCAATGGCTATATTGAAAAAGGGAATTTCAGAAAAAGAAAGTCTCCTCCCCTAACAATTAGGATTGCCAATCTCCAGGTGGGGGTTGGAGTTCTCCCTGAATTACAACTGATCAACAGACTTCTAGGATCAGTTCCTCTGGAGAACACGGCAGCTTTGGAGGGTGGACTCTACGGCATCACATCCCTGCTGAGCATCCTCCCCAGGCTCCACCCCCCAAATCTCTGAGAATAACCCAGTCTGGAGTTGGCAACCCTACTAAAAATGGTACCTTTTATCATACTTTTTTGTTTATCTCCTCAAATTTAAAATTAGTTCTGAAGACTTTCAGACCATCTAGAAGGTGAGTTTTAATTTGCTCACTGTTGAACTATTGGCAATAAGAACAAAACTGTGTACAAAATAATTCACCAAAAATCTTTAAAAAGGAACCTTTTACCAGAATCATTTTTCTCTTGTTCCTTAAGTGTTTCCTGGGTGAACACTGAAGATTGATGTTACAGCTGTTTATTCATTCAGCCTTATTTTGTATGGATATCTGTAGTGTGGTTTTGGATTAGATATTTTGAGACTATAAAATATTCCTGTTGTATAAATACTACCTTTTGAAGATTTTTGGTGAATTATTTTGTGCACAGTTGTGTTCTTATTGCCATTCCTTACTGTGTATCTCCAGTTTGTTGTCACTGTTGAACTAGTGGCAGAATGTTGTGCGCTCACTGTGTACTTATGTCCCTGAATGAATCAGTATGTGTGATCCTCCAACGCTGTTACTGCAAGTTCTTTATTTATTAGATAATCAAAACATCTCAATCATCTTCCTACCTACAAGAAGAATTTAAAATACGTGCATAAAATCTGTAGATCTAAACTTCCAAGCATAGGATATAATAGTTAAAAAGAAATGTATTCTATCTCAGGAGCAGAGGTAAGTTTGCTCCCATCCAAATTAGAGAATAGCAGAAACCAGATATTAGGAGGGGAGAGAAGAACTGCCGTAGCGGCTGGGAAGAAGAAGCTATTTACAACTGTCCTGCCTTACCTTGCACCCTTTTTCTGCAGAGCTTCTCACCCTTCCCTCCTTATGGACAAGCAGACAGGCAGCAATCCAGGACCTTTACCATATTACCAGCATTCGTTAGCATATTGACAACACTCGTCCCCCAAACTGCAAATGATTTGTCTTAAGTGAGTGTCATTAATGTGCAGGTTACACCCAACTTTACTAATTTTCATCTTCAGATGAAGAAGGAGACATCCTTAATAAGTGCTTGCAGTTTGTAGGTGGCTGGATGAGGGATACAAAACTGACGTTCAGGCTAGACAAGTTGATGATAACAGATTGATTAGCCTCTGTTCATAAATGGATTATGCTCCCCCTACAATGCATGGTTCATAATTGAGGGAACCTCTTAAATTCAACCTTGCAACAGAATGCTCAAGATTCATCCATTTCATAAAACACAATTTTGACAGATGTATGGGAGGGAGAGAAACTGCAATACCCATGAAGCAGTGCTAGAATGCATATACATGGATTTCTCTTTATCTGAACTGCATGACAGCCATTAATGAGCATGAACTGATGCTGCCATAAAGGGCACAGAGACACCACTGAATTAATAAATAAGTCATTTGAAAAATATGATTTTTAATTATTGTATGTATGTCTGTATATATGTATGTATTTTGCTTTGATTTTTATAATGTGCCTTTTAACAGAAGCAGATATGGAATTGGGTGAAGGAGGCTACTCTGGAGAAGCAGTGTGTTATCATGCATGTGCAGTTATCTTTTATCATTATCCTGGTGGAGGGAGCTCCCGGAGGAGATCCGGGCCCTGCGGGACCTTGCTCCTTGTTCCGCAGGGCCTGTAAGACAGAGCTATTCCGCCGGGCCTATGATTAGGAGCCGCCGCCATGGTTAGCCATCTGCCATCGCACTATTGTCATCATTGAATGCGGGGCGGCCCTGGCAGGAGAGGGGGTGATGAGCTACTGTTTGGCTGCTGTTTGGCTACTGGGAGAGGGGGTGATGAGCTACTGTTTGGCTACTGTTTGGCTATAATCTGCCCCATCTTGTTTCATTGCCTGGATGTTGTTTATATGTTTTGGTTTTATACTGTTGAACTTGTTTTAAAGTTGGCACGCGTGCCTTGTTGTGAGCCGCCCTGAGCCTTCGGGGAGGGCGGGATATAAATCCAAATAAATAAATAAATAAATAAATAAATAAATAAATAAATAAATAAATAAATAAATGTACTGTTTAGACACTGATGAACCATGCATTGAACATTCAGCTCTGATGACTGCAGCTTATGAATGTACCACAAATGAACGGTCACTGCAGGGGTGGAGAAGGAGGTATTTGTGAATTTCCTGTATTGTGCTGGGGGTTGGACAAGGTGACCCTGGAGCTCCCTTCCAACTCTATAGTTCTATGATTCTATGAAACTGATTAAGCACTTTTAATATGTGCAATAAGTTACGACATTGTGAACTTTTGTATCTCAGTGGATTCAGTGATGTTTTTGTTAAATAACTGCAAATGTTCCTTGGTCTCCCCCATTTTGTTTAGAGCAATGAGGGTTTATTTTCATGATCTTTTATTCTTCTGGGTTTTCTTATTAACCAGTATTCCACTCGTTTCTGATTCCAGTTCAACCAGAATTTAAAATAAATAAATAAATCTGAAATTGGCTCATGTGTGATCTAATGTAGCTTTTCTTTATTTCAGGACGCTTGTACCATTCCCTTGATCCCCTCTATATTGCCAGTGTGCATGTGCAAATTGATTGATCTCCAGTTTTGACATATTTCCTATGTTGTTTTCCCCCCAGTTGAACCCAAACAGATGATAACCAGAAACCCAGCTTGTCATTTTTTTAATTTGTTAAAAAACATATTTTCAATGTTTTGCATGCTAATTTAACATGACACTCCTATATTTACAACTATGATATGTAATTCCATTTCATCATCTGACAAAGTGTGCATGCACATGGAAGCACATGAATAAACTTTGTTGGTGTTAAAGGTGCCATTGAACTCTAACTTTGTTCTATTGTTTCAGACCAACACGGCTACCCACCTTCATCTATGAGAAGAGCCCCACTGGTGGACTTCCTGATGGCACCTGGTATTTTTGGCCACTGTGTGACAGAGTGTTGGACTGGATGGGCCACTGGCCTGATCCAACATTCTCTTATGTTCTTATGTAAGAGCAAATTAAAGAGAGGAACAATTAATAGGTATGCCATTAAGTTTAAATGCAAAAGCATGCTTCATGAGAAACTCAATCCTTTATCCAATGTCATTATCTAAATACTTAATAATACTTTTTGCTTTATTTTGCTAACTCTATTGTTATCATTCAAATATCTAATAAATGGTTGCTGTTGGTATAAAAATTGTTCATATTCATAGTCTTTTCTTTCACACATATATATTTAACAAAAACAAAAACATTTGTACATAGAGAATGACTAAGAATATTAAGGGGGAGTGGAATTCTAAGAGTTTTTAAAAACAGGACAAATAGGGAAAAAATCAGCAACTAGACTAGGTATTTGCATCTTTAACTGTTGTATAAAACTTAACAGTTCAGTACCAGGTGAATGTGGGGCGGTTGTTCCATAATTTATGAATACATGTGCATTTCTCCACTTCCGTCTTGGGACATGCAGACAATGAAGCCCTGTTCACAAGTTACAGTGAATACACATACATCCTCCCATGGATGTGCATTCATCTGTTCATAAGAAAGAGTCAATGTAGCTTCACTTTACATATGAAGCTAGGAACTAGTACCTGGATAAATGTGGAGTTTCAATAACACATTCAGCGGGACCTTTTACAGTTCTGCAGGGCCTGCAAAATGGAGCTCGTCCACCAGGCTTTCGATTAGGAGCCGCCACTGATTAATGCACCACTAACTAATGTGCCACCGGAACACACTATGGTCCACATGGAACACCGGTTGGATATTGCCTTTCTCTCTATATTGAATGCTGCCATCATCAGTAGCACTGTTCTTGTTAGAATTTTTAAGATGTTAGGTAGCTGTTATTTATATTTTATTGTATTCACTGTTCTATTGCTTTTAATGCTTTTTCGCCACCTTGAGCCAGTTCCCTGGCAAGGCAGGATACAGATTGAAAATAAATAATAATAATAAATAAATATACTTTTGGTTTTTCTGTATTTTCTACATTTATGCTCTATACCAAACAGATTCTAAAGAATTTTAAACAAAACTGGCAAATCTATCTTCACAAATGACATTTAATAATTCATCTTAGCAAAGACTTTAATGCACTTTGGTCACTTTTACCCTTGTCCGGTTCCTTTGCAAAGCCTTGGCCTGTTCTCTACTTCCATTTGCACTAATTAAATGTACTAAAATGATATAAAAATGGACTTTTGGCTCTTCATTTGACCTTTTCAGTAACAATTAAGACACAGGATTGAATCAAGCCAACTTTCCCATTCAATCTTACCTCCTTACAATAACCCCACTCACAAATGGCTTTTTTCTGTACGGGCCCCCAGCTCAGTCTTTTTGATGGTTAAAGGGGACCCCTCCTTCCTTTTTCACTAGCAGAAAAAATGGTTGAATACATCACACCAGGGATGGGCATGAACTAAGAAATGAACGTGGTTCGAGCATGAACCAGGCCAGTTCATGGCTCATTTCAAACCAGTTCATTTGGTCACATTGTTCCGAATCCAAAAACTGCCTTTTTCCATGAAGGTTTGTTAGAGCACTTCATTCTCCAGACGGCCTGGAGCTGATTCAATAAATTCCTAAGAAATCACAATAGTTTCCTAGGCAACATTGGGGGTGGATAGCCCTAGAAACACCCACAGCAGTTGTCCATAGCCGACCATGGAGCTCCCATTTTGCTCTATGGGAGTAGTTTTTGTGTGCATGTGTGTGTGTGTGTACACATACCACACCCTGACTCAGCTGCTTTCACTTTGCAGCAGGAAGAGAGAGGGGTCATGTTAAGTATGAGACTCAACAACAGGATTCAGCAAAAAGTGATTTCAGCTTTATTTAACAGCAAGACTTCAACTCAGGAACACACAACAAACAAGTGGAGCACAGCTCCCTTTTTAAACTCTCCCGGGCTGTCAAAGCCACACCCACAGTTAGCTAAAGGCCAATCACAACACAGAGATAAAGGCCAATCACAACACAGAGATAAAGGCCAATCATAACACAGAGATAAAGGCCAATCACAACACAGGGATAAAGGCCAATCATAACACAGAGATAAAGGCCAATCAGGACTGTTCCCTCTTTGCAACATATTTACAAGATGATTGGTTCTGTACAGAGGTTTCTTAGAAACCAGCCAATACTAATGCCACAGCTGAAGAGCCACATTTGAAATCAAGCTTAACATAGGAATGTATAGCCCAGATTCACATTCCAATACATAACAGGTCAGTCGTCATGTGAGAGCAAGTTAGGAAGAATTGCTTGCTGTGTGGGGGATTTAAGGGCTAGAGCTGAGCTTTCCTGGGGGCACCTGCTTTGGGGAGCTATAACTCAGACATCCAATCTTTGCCAAACTTGGGGGACAGGTGGAGGAGAGCCTGCTGAAGACTCCCTGTGAGGTTGGCATCTCTAACTTGCAAGGGGGCTGTTCTACCTCCTCCCAAACTCACAAACCAAACAAATCATGAATCGGTTCAGGAAATGGGGAAAGTTCATAGTTTGTGGTTTGTGCATTCAAATGAACCATAAACCACCATTTTCCCGGTTCATACCCATCCCTACATCACACATATTGTGGTGATATCTGAAGTTGTTAAGAAATATTGCCATTTTTTGTCATAGTCTCCAAATCCTTTGTGCCACTTTAGACCAAGCACATAAGATGGGTTTTTTCACAATACCATACTACAAACATGCACCACCATATTGGAAGAAAAAATTATCATTATCAGTTAAATACCTATAAATCAATACATATCTTATTTGCCAATACAAAATGAAAATGACTTCACAAAAATGACTGGTTCTCCATAATTTATTAGCATTCTAAACAGAATGAGTAAAAGCACACATGTTTACAAAAATTCAAGGATCCAAAGGTGAGCAAGCAGAGTTTTTGTGACAATAGGAAGAAACCTGAGACATGTCCTATTAAAAATATTCAAGAAATGTGGAAATAAAGCAAGTAAGAATCCACATTTGTTCCTCTATTTCTTTCCAATTTTATCTTCAGTAGGATTGGTGGAAGCTGTGATGGCAATTGTGAAATGTCTTGAAAAAATGTCATTGCTGCAACTTTTCTTGCAGCTAAACATCAGGAGTCAGAAAAGGTCTATAGTCTGCAGAAAAAGATAAATGTAAATGGGCCAAGCCAGTTAATGCCAGGGAGTCAAGAAGAAAATAAAAAAATCTCAGCCTAGTGTCATCATCTAACTTCTCTTCACACAAAATGTTGTGGTTATTCCATCTAAGCAATTCTGAGAATTATAGAAAGGACCTTAAGTTTCGCCTACTCCCGCACAAACCTATCCAAATGCTCTTGTCATTCTCACAGACCCTGCTTTGGATGCCCCTGCCATCTGAGACTAGATGGGTGGCAACCCAAGAAAAGGCTTTCTTGGTTGTAGAGCTGAAACTTTGAAGGCTTTCTTGTTTTGTCTGGCATTTCCTTCTTGTGAGCACTTTCAAGCACGCTGAATAATGCACTTCCAATCTGCTTTCAATGCATTTTACAACTGGTTTTTACTGTGACTGATTTCACGCAAGAACTGCTCTGGCATCACACCTCCCTTTGCCCCACTTCTATTGGTCAATTTCCCATGGGAAGCCACGCGGCCGCATTTTGACCATGGCTTCACCAAATTTTCCCCACGGTTTTGTGATCCTCAAAAAACAGGATCACGAAACCGTGGGGGAAATTGGGTGAAGCCGCGGGTCAAAATGCAGCCGCACGGCTTCCCGTGGGAAATTGACCAATAGAAGCGGGGCAAAGGGAGGCGTGATGCCGGTGCAGTTCTTGTGTGAAATCAGTCTGTATCAAACAGCAAAATCCACTTGCAAATTATCACTGAAGTGCATTGAAAGTGGATTGAAAGTGCATTATTAAGCATGGGTGAAAGCACCTTATTAGCTCTCTTCCTTGTGTGTGTGTTTTTATGCTTTATTTATATACTAGGGAGCAAAGCCCATTGTGGAGGAAGACAACGGGCCCTAGAAAGGAAGGGAGGGAGGGTGGAAGGGAGGGCAGGTTGGAAAAAGGAAGGATGGAAGGAAGGAAGGAAGACAGGCAGGGAGGGTGAAAGAAAGAAGGAGAGAGGAAGAAAGGAAAGGGGGGAAAGGAAGGGAAGAGGAGCGGAACGGGCTTCTCTGGGTCTACTGGGCCCATAGAAGGCCCAGAGGATGGTGTGGGGGGAAGAATGGGCTTCTCTGGACCTACTGGGCCCATAGAAGGCCCAGAGGACAGTTTGGGGGGGGCAGAATGGGCTTCTCTGGGCCTACTGGGCCCATAGAAGGCCCAGAGGATGGGGGTGGAACGGGCTTCTCTGGGCCTACTGGGCCCATAGAAGGTCCAGAGGATGGGGGAGAGAATGGGCTTCTCTGAGCCTACTGGACCCTGAGAAGGCCCAGAGGATGGTGTGGGGGGCGGAACGGGCTTGCCTGGGCCTACTGGGCCCATAGAAGACCCAGAGGATGCTGGGAGGGGGCAGAACAGGCCTCTCACCTGCCTCAGCCTTGAGGGCCTGTCCCTGTCCTCACTCTGCAGACAGTCCTCTCCTGTCAGAGGACTGGAGCAGACTGAGCCGAAGACACTGGCTGGGGCTGATGTGGGCAGGACTCTGCCAAGCAGCCAGTCCGCGTCTTCTGACTGCCAGTTCTTGCACCCAATCAGTTGTGGCAAGCATAGAATGTTGGTGGCCAAAATTCAATTATATATAAGGACAGGATGCTTTTTAATATTTAAATGTTTTTCTTATTCAAATAATTTAATGTGTACTACCTTGGGAACCCTGAAATGGGTGGAAAGGCAGCACATAAATTATTGAAATAAATTTATAAAGTAAACGGTTTTGATCAAATTTCTAAAATTTCTCATGGTTCTGTATGTCTTACCTGCCATCAATGCCATTAATGCAAGTTGGTAGCAAAGCTGAGTCATGTGATTCTTTACCTCCCACCATCACTGATAGGGGATGAAAAACTGTTGGGTATCCATGGTGGAACTCTATGGATGACCACACAGAAAGACAAAAAGACAATATTTGCCCAAAATTTGCTGATGCTAATTTACATCCATAGATACAAATTTACACATAATTAATTTAAATAGAAATACCATGCCAGTGTCCTAGTGATTCTGGGGCCCTGGGCAAAAGTCTAGGATGGGCCTCAGGATCACTGCCAACCAGGCATTCACCCCACCATTGGGGCCAAGCCATGGGTAGCCCTCATGCTGTACAAGGTGGGCAGAAGCCACTGCTGCCACCAAAAGCCAGCTGCCTGAGCCCCAGATGGTCCAAACAACAAAGGGAAAAAACTAGTGTCACAGGAGTCCCAAATATGCAAATTCCACTAGTAGAAAACACCATCAAAGATTGAGAAAACAATATATTAAACAATTATAAAGTTGGTGATGTCACAACAACATTACTGCATACTGTAACTATAATAAGGCATAAAATACAATATTTCCTCCTTTGAAGATGACATAAAGTCCATATAGTCAGTGTAACTTGATAGGAGGAGTCCACATAGTCATAACATTTTCCAAACAGCCTTTGCAAAGACGCCCATTCTAGATCCTTGGAAGAAGCAAATCATAGGTTTGCTTCTTATACTATGAACCTTGTGGTCTGTTGAAATTGCTGAAATCGGGTTCCACTTACACAGCCGGCAAACTGAAGAAGTCGAAGGAAACGCATCTTCCAAGGATCTAGAATGGGCATCTTTGCAAAGGCTGTTTGGAAAATGTTATGACTATGTGGACTCCTCCAATCGAGTTACACTGACTGTATAGACTTTATGTCTTATCTTCAAAGGAGGAAACATTGTATCTTATGCCTTATTATAGTTACGGTATGTATTAATGTTGTTCTTGTGACACCATCAACTTTATAATTGTTTAATATATTGTTTTGGCAATTTTTGATGGTGTTTTCTACTAGTGGAATTTGAATATTTGAGCCCCAGATGGGGCAGGTGCAAGAACTGGCAAGAGCCCACTCTTCCTCTTCTCATTCCCTACCTTCTTTGGGGGTGCAGAGCTGTGGATGGTTGGTCTCCCCACTGGCTAAGACTGTCCCTGTACAACACATCATACTGGCAGTTCTGTCTACTATCCAGGTATTAACCATTGGGATAAGGAACTTTTCAAAGCCCCTCCTGCTCTCACTTCTTATGGCTCATCATCATTAAGCCAGACATCCTGGTTAGCTTGAACAGTCCTTCTCACCATACGAAGCTCTGGATAGACCCTGTGGCAGCTCAAGAATCTATCCTCCACAGCTTCTTTGGGTGATTTTATTGGACAGAAATAGAACCCAAACATTTCAAAGGAGAGGCCTCAAAAAAGATGACTGTCCTCTAAAAAACTGACATCCAAGCATCCTAAGCCCAGCAAGACCCCTGGAATGCAACAAACAAAGCTCCCATCTAAGCCCATCCAACAGCCAGCTTTATCAGAAAGAGGTTTCATGCAGGACCTTCTAAATCCTGACTGTAGGGATGGAGGGGAAGGTAGGGATAAGTGTTCAAAACCAGAGAGAAGCTGTATGAAGAAAATTCAGTCAAAGCAGTCTTTTTCTATCATTTTTCATTGTGGGCTACCAGCCCACACACTATTCAGAATAATCCAAATATTTCATTTACTTCCATACGCTAAATGTCCTTGCTATGCAAGCCCTTGCACGCCCATGCTTACCTTACACAGCATTTCACACCCATTTCGCAGGTTCCTATACGTACATCTGCAGGATTGCACTCTTTGAAGATGCAGAAGCCATGGAAGCTATGACACTCATCTTTGGATCTAACCTCTCCAATTCCTATGCAAGCAAAATTAGTTTGTCAGAATTAGGCTTAACCTACATAAGCCTCATGATGAAGTTGAAGTGGGAGAATGTGCCCCTCTGTTTCAAATTGGTGAATAATGCTAAGTGTATGAGCAAGGAATTCTTTTTAAATGTGCTGTTTTGGACCTGAAATTATTAGGTGAACTTAAGGAAGCCACTCTTCACTCATTTATTACCTCAACCTCTCACATGTAATGTAGGAATAAAAGCTATAATATTGGCTTGTGCTTCAAGAATGCTGAAAGGATCACAGAAGTACTGTTGCCACCAAGTCTCCATACTGATTTGCCTTCTCTCTCCCTTTCCATATCAGCATTTCAAAGGACTGGGATCTAGCAGAAGGAGTTGGACCCACAGAGCCTATCAGGCCATTCAACAATTAATCAACAATTAACTTACAGTGGCTCTGCTGTAGAAAGACTGCACCCACATTAGCACTTCCAATGAAAAGATTATCAGTTCAGTTTGACATAATTTGGGCTGGTTTATGTTGCTCATCAAACACCCAGCTCAGTGAAGTTACCAAGAGTGCCTCCAGACACTCCTCACCCCACCCAGAGACTTCCCTTCTTTCCTTATTTGGAAACATTCCCTAAACCTAGACCTCCTTCCTCCTCTCCCTGCCATTCTCTGCACCTCTTGTCTATCCTTTTTTTCCAAGCTGAGAAATAAAAGCATTATTTGATTTTTATTTCTCTGGCCCTATAATATCCCAGAATCTGTCCCCCAACTAATTGTGCCTGCCCTGGACTATCCCTGTGCTGTGAGCTGCAAAGCATCAAGTCTGACACACAGCATGTGTCTCTACTTGTCTTCTATTTAGATTTCCTTCTTGGCTAATATGATGCCAGAAGCTAAGACCCCAGCCTAGGGAACTGGATATTTACTGGACCAGCATGGGTAGGTAGTTATAGCCCCTGCTTTGCCCTCTTGCTCCACTTCCTAACCTCTTGCCTCACCCTTCTTGAATGGAGCTCCTTAAAGATTATGGGTCATGGCTTAGGGGTAGAACATCTGTTTTGTATGCCAAAGGTCCCAGGTTCAATCCCCAGGATCTCCAGCTAAAAGGTTCAAGTAGCAAATGATGTGAAAACTAACTTCAGACTCTGGAGAGCCACAGATAGGCAGAAAAGGCAACACTGACTTTGATGGATCAGTGGTCTGGATCACTGTAAGACATCATCATGTGTTCATGTATGTGTGTTTAAAATATATGGGAGCTTAATGTGGGTTTTCTAATGTTGCTGTATTATTGCTGAGTGCTTGATATTACTAGGAGTATTTGAGTAATGTAGTGGTTAGAGTGTCAGACTAGGATCTGTGAGTTGTTGTGAGGAGAAAAAGGAGGATGTAGGCTTTTTTGGGTCCCCATTGGGGAGAAAGTTGGGGTATAAATGAAGAAAAGAAATAAATATATTCCTGGCCAGTTGTTTGCATTACTCCTCTCAATAAACTTTGCATCTCATTTAACACTATCCAGATTCTTAGTGTTCTTTCTAAGCTTTTTAAAGAGTTGATTTTAACATGTGTTAAAGACTTGAGGGCTCTACTTAGGCAGAAATTCAGGATAAAAAAATATTTTAAGCACATAATTTTTGTAATCTGCCTTGAAATTCTGGGAGAAAGGTGAGCTATGAATAAAGTAAACAAAATAAATCTAAATCTAATTGAATTTATTATTAATAAATAATAATAATAGCAACTGTGTTATGCTCACAGTCATAGTAGGTTTTGTTTTAAGGTTTTCAGGATCCTTTAGAAATGTAAAGGGGAATAGTGATCTTGAAAAATCCACCATGAGACAGAGGGATTCTGTTGAGATGTATGCTTAGCTGGCTGTGTGATCTGTATTGAGTTTAGAGCACTACCATATCTAGGCAAGCACCACCTTCGTTTTTTTTTTAAATTGAAATTTCCTACTTCTGCCACATTCTTTTTGGGTGAGTGGGTAGACATCCAAACCAACCAATTTGGACTGTCCTGCTCAAGCTGCCCTTGAGGATTTCGATGACCGTGAATATACCACTCATAGAACCCATACCAATTAGGTTTAATATCCACTCTGATGGAAACAGACCCAGGACACCACAAGTTTTTGGAATGCCATCTTGTTTATTAAGGAAATTTGGAATGCTTGTTTTTAGAATTTTTAAAGTTGATTGAGCTTTGTTAGTATTTTGTATGTCATGACCCTCCCTAAGCCCACTTACAAGGAAGGTGGGATAGAAATAACATATTTATTTATTTATTTGCCTTTTCACTGTCCAAATCCAGGCACTTTCTGTTGTTCCACATCCTGCTCTAATAATAACTGGTAATCTGCTTTGAGCCTTCTTAGGTGAAAGGGAAGGTGGGATATAAATCTATAATAAATAAATATAAATAAATAAGTTGAACCAAAAAATGTATCCCTGTCCACATGCACACACATAGGCTGCGATTACACATGAATGCCCAATAGATCTAAAGGGTACAATCAGACAGCAACATCTGGGAAGCATCCCGCAGTCATTGGCAACCTATACTGTTCTGCCGCAGAAGCAGAATAAAAAGAAACCAGAGAAAATCCAATAGTAAATGGGTTGTGACGGGCCATAGACAGACTTTCCCCTGTCTGATCATATAAGAATGTATGCACGCCATCAGGCTGGTCTGATCAGGCCATCCCGGCTCGATGCCATTTCCCCCCCGCCTCTTTGCAGTATGCACATCATTGTCCTCGGTGCAGAGGTGCGATTCCTCATTTATGTGCATGGGGAAAAAACAGCAAAAAAGCCCAACTCACCTGCAGTTGCGTCTGATCACACAATGATGGGCTGAGCCCACAGCTACACAGGGAGGTGTGATCTTGCAACTGTGGGTTGAATTACTCCAGAGGGAATAGCCTTACTTCCCCTCTGCTTCAACTGGCACATGTGACCACAGCCATAAAACCTCTAAATGTAGGGCTCAGTTTTGGCTCAGCCCTGATTCTCAGTCCCTTTCTTTTCTTATGGTTGCTACCATGGGATTAAAAATATTTATTTATTTATTTAAACACACCTTTCCTCATGTTATGAAGTGGCTTAAAATATTCCATGGACATTCTCAAACAAGTTACAGTGTAGCTTACCTGGACCCACCAAATATGTCATGAAGAGTAGGGCAGTCAGACAGTAGAAGATCTTCATGTTGGACTGTTTGAGATCTTGAGGCCACTGAAAAACAAGAGCAGTCACAATGCAAGTAAGTTATATATCAAAGAGGGACTGGTCCTCATAAAAATGAAATGTTTATATTCTCAGATATAGAGTCGCTTTGAAATACCAACTGCTTTCCCAGAAATGGACACAGCCCTTTCATTCTCACGTCTATGTCTTTTCAAGTCACCAGGGTCATGGAAATAGCTACAGCTGTTCTTCTGCAAGCAGACAATTAAATTTAAAACTTCTCATTGTGGTTCTGTATCTAAGTACAGGAGCCCATGAAGAAAACATGCATTGTTTGTGTATATCCTGTGAAATGTATTATTATGAGAATTTCAACCCCTCTTCTTCCTTACCAGTTCCCTTAAAGGCAGCAAAGCTTTCGAGGGAGGGACCCAGGTTTACAGACAAAGTTCTTTTTACTGCAACTGACCTCCCTGCATAATCAGCCTTTATAGGCAATGCCAGAGCTGTGCCCTCCCTGCCAAGAACGTAGGAGACGGTTCAGGTTCTGGTGCATCCTTCCTCTTGCTGGCTTCCATGGCTAAGTAGCCAATTACTAACTGCCCCATGTGATTCTCTTCTGACAGCTGGAAGATTAGACATAGCCCTTTGTCTTAGAATATTCTCATTTAAACTGAGACCATTTCCACAGTGGTGAAATTCCCTGCATTAATGCTTTTAGAACTGGGCATTATGTGACATTTTCCACAGTAGATTTTTCCTCACCAGGAACAAACCCGAAGTTTTCTCCTTCTTACCCTGCATTTTTAGAATCCCCAGTTTTAGTGAGTTCCAAAAATGCAGGCTAAGGAAAACACTTTGAGTTTGTGCCTGGTAAGGAAAAATCTACTGCAGATAATTTCACATACCACACAGTTTTAAAAACATCAATGCGGAAAATTTCACCACTGGAGAAATGGTCTGAGAGATTATTGCTCATGGCCCCAGGTAGAAACCAAATAAGTTCATGTAATGGAGGATGAAGTTTGTATACTATGTACAAAAGGGCCTTTCCCTTCCAGCTGTTTTGTTAAAACTCTGACTTTCAGTGGGTATCACTTTTGTCTCCTGTGTCTTTGGTCACTGAATGTTCAGAGCAGTGTACTACACCAATCTGAATGGTTTCTTCAGAATAAACTCTGAAGTTTAGTGGTCAGGGACCTGCATATCTTCAGGACCGCCTCTCCCAGTATGTCCCTGGAAGAGCATTATGTTCAGGAAATAGCCTGAGAGAAGTCCAGCTGACCTCGGTCTGCCTGGTGGAACACTCTGCTGGAAGACATCCATGCCCTGCGGGAGTTGCTATCTTTCTGCAGGGCATGTAAGGCAGAGATGTTCTGCCAGGCTTTTGGTTGAGGACAGTGATGAACTTCTTCTGGCACTCTCATATGTTTCCCCATTCCTCATAACCCCTCTTCCGGGGAGGCTGGGAAGTTAGGATTTATCTACCATCTTATGCATGGTACACATATCGTTTTTATCCACTGTTTTTACTGGAGTGTTTTAATGTTGTTTTTAGGAGATTGTATATCATTTGTTGTAAGCTGCCCTGAGCCCTACTTGTAGGGAAGGGTGGCCTAGTAAATCCAATTTAATAAATAAATAAGTTCCACTACCCTCTACAGATGACATTACTTGCATTGAAACCAATGGGAAATAATAATGAAACAAACTATGAAAACAAGACAATAGCAAAATAAAGAATTATCACACCAAACCATACAAAACAACCCAATAACAAAAGACACATTTTGGAACTAACAACAAAAATGAAAACCCTCCCATGTACAAGTCTACTAGATAGTCTGCCTTTATCTGCTTTAGAATTGGTATCACCCACAGACCATCATGGCCCACAGTGTTCAATTGAGGGAAGTTAAGTTCCCAAGACAAAACAAGTACATCACCTTCCCACAAGTTACTCCATGTTCTATTTAAGTAATATCTTCCTACAACAAGAATCTAAAATTAGAGTATATTGAGCTTCTATTTTTAGCACATTAAGATTTTTAAAATACCATTTTATATGTTTTCTTATGATTAATATCATATGGCAATAAATGTGATTGGATCCTCCAGTTTAAAAATGTAAGAGATTATCTGTCTTTTCTTTGCACACTATCAGCTATTATGAATGTGCAGTATATTCATATATTTCTATAATAAAATCTGGGGAGAGATGACTGTAAAGATTTTAAATTTGACATAGAATATAAGAAGAAGTCAACCAAGTAAAGGCAAAACTGGGGGGGGGAGATGTGCAGCAACATCAAAACAAGAAACAACGCAGGTTGATGAAAACAAAAGCCAATAAACATACTTCAGTCATCTAACAATAGGAGAATGAGCAAGTGCCTGGATGCCATTGGGAGAAAGGAAAGAATTAATCTTAGACCAAGAAGATAAAAATGGCAAGATATTCAGTGCCATCCTAAGCAGAGTTACATCATTATAATTCCCCTGAAGTCAGTGGGCTTAGAAGGATGTAACTCTGCTCAGTTAATGAGGCAACGAACAGGTGAAGAATAAATGAAATGCAGAATCAAAGAATATCTTGTTCATCTCATTCTTTGTCGCAATACTGAGCAGGCATGTACAGGGCCAGCCCAAGGGTTTTTTGCACACTAGGCGAGGCTAGCTTGTGGCACCCCCCAGGCGAGGCTGCCTTGTGGCACCCCCCCTCACTGCAGATCTATATTTCGCCAAGATAGCAGCCGTCTAAAGGAACAGAGAACCAAGGAAGGTTCCCCGCCTCCTCCTGCTCCTCTGACAGGGAAGTGCTTTTTTTGCTTCGCCTGTCAGCACGTTCAGCTCAGGCCTTGGAGTTGCCAGTTTCTGATGCGGCCTCCCTGACTAGCCCCTTTTTACATCCATTCACTCCACAGCAACAAGCAGCAGCTCCACTTGACCTCCCTGCCATTCAAAGCTTCATTTGCAGCTTATACATTTACAAAAGGCCCAGGTGCCACCAGGCAAGATTGCTTTTTGAGTTTTAGATCCCCCCTCCCACTTGTATACTCCAAACCAAATATCCCCTGGCTGCACCATTTTGAATGGGGGGAGAAGGAGGGCTGCTGCCCATGCAGGCACACCACGGGCGGTTGGGGCTGCCTGCAGGTGATGGGAGGAAATTAGGGGGGTGGGAAACGCGAGTAGTTCCACGAGGAGCTCATGGGCAGGGCCAGGTCAGTTGGCTGTGAGCACAGAGGCAGAAACCGCGGCGATGGGGGGAGGTGTTCTCGAGGCACACATGGAGGAGGGCAGAATAAAGTTCTTGTTTCTTGGCATGCGTGGGAAATGGGCTCAGGCATTCTCGTGCATTTTCTGGTTTGGACAAGAGCAGCCGTTGTGTAGGAAGAGTTTATATCTGTGTGCTGGAGAGGGCTGTGCACCGTTGGGCAGTGGGCTGGTGCTCTGGGCGCTGAATCCTGGGCTGATTGGAAGTAGGTGCCCAGCAAAGTCGGGGGAGGAGCAGCAGGGTAGGCAGGGCAAGAAAAGAGCCAATCTATGCCGTGTGAGGATGAGGCATTGGGCGAGTGGCGCTGCTTGGGGGTTGGAATATGATGGAGCCTCAGCGGGGCGCAAGGTGAAGTGAACCAGTGGGAAGGGGTGTGCTGAGCAGAAGGGAGGAGGCAGGGGCGTGAGGCAAAGCAAGCCAGCAGGAAGGGGTGCGTTGTGGAGCGGATGCCCAGAAAGCCATGCTGGGGGTGGGTGGGCAGGCAGTGGCTGCAGGGGCCTCACTGTGCCCCTTGGAGATCTGCGCCCTAGGCCATCACCCTAGTTGGTCTAGTGGAAGAGCCAGCCCTGGGCATGTATTTAGACCTGCTAGATACCATCAAAACATTAAAACAAATTTTAAAATACATACATACATTTGCCACCTTCGGCATCCTAAGCTGAGTTAAAAGAAGTATTAAAATGTTTTCAAATGATAATAAATGATAATAAAAATTTGTCTATGTCACCATAAGGAAGAGTACAAGAGGTTTGGCTTGGCCAGGGCTGGGACTGATACCTCATGATACACAGCCAAGAATGGGGATCAGGGAATGCCAATATAAGCTTACTTTTCCCAGCAGCCCGCACAACTACCACCAACAAGTGTGGCTTTAGATCCTAGCCCTGGTTTTGATATTTGGCCTTTGCCACCGTGTGATTTAGGGAGAGCACGGAACAGGGAAACTGTCTATTTATATGCATTCTTTGCACGCCACGTCAAGTAACGTATGAACTACTACCAACACTTTAGGATTTTATGATTTTATTGTATCTGTATTGTAATTGTATTTGAACCATTTCAACTGATTTTATGTGAATGTTATTGGTACCTATGTACCAGCTAATGTAAGTCACCCTGAGCCTGCTCGCAGGGAGGGCGGGGTATAAATTGAAGTAATAAATAAATATAAATAAGTTTTCACTAAAACAGCTGCCCATCCAACCCCACATTGAGCAGTGTACAGTTAGCCAGTCGCTGCTGGGTCCAAGTGGGAACTTTGGGTGCTTCCTTAAGACTGGCTGGAAGAGGGACTTTTTCACCTGCATCCCATTGATCTCAGGATATGAGTGCATCACACAACTAGTCTTTTGAGATAATTTAGGTTTATGAAGTCATCAAACTATTGGCTTGTGCAGCTGGAGACTAGGAAGGAAACTTCCTTGATACTGAGCATCAACAACTGACTTTGTAGTTGGGGGCAGCCAATGAGGTGTGGCATCTGTTGGCACCACTTTGAAGTTAAAACAGGATGAGTTTGAAACCAGGGTGGAGTTGCCTGAAATACTGATGCCCAACCAGTCCAGAGGCTCCCTGTCACTGGTAACACAAACCAAAATGGGAGTGAAGTGTTTAATATTATGCAGATGAGCTATCGGGTTTTTAAAAATCTAGCTTAACCCATATATTAATTGTCTTGTGTCTTCATACCTGGGTGCAGAGGCAATGAGTAACTTTTTTTCCCACCCAATGGAGGGAATAGGGGCAACCTGTTTGGGGGCCCATAGAATTGGACCCCCTAATCCAATGTTCTTGAAACTTGGTGGGTATCTTGGGGAGAGGCTCCCTCAGCTACCCTGTGAGTTTGGAGCCTCTCCCTCAAAATCCCTCCCCTCCAGCCCCCAGAATATACCCTATGTTTTCACCATTGACTTCAATGGCCCATAGGATATAATGGGGCCGAATTGCCACCAAGTTTCTTTCATTCCCTCCTTTCCTTCTCTCGTTTTCCTCTTTCCCTCCTTCTTCTCTTCTCTCTTTCTTTCCCACCTTCTTCTCTTCTCTTTTTTCCTCCTTTCCCTGTTTTCCTCCTTCTTCCCTCTCTTTCTTTCCCTCCCCTTTCCTTCTCTTTCCTTCCCTCTTTCTTTCCTTCCTTCCTTCTCTCTACTCTCTCTCTTTCCTTCCCTCTTTCCTCCTTTTGTGGCCCAACTCTCATGAGAAGGAGTTTAAACTTTAAACCCCTTCTCTCTTAGCTCCCCCACCCAGACCAGCTGGGGAAGGGAAGGGGAGGCTTTTGAAGATGCCTCCCCCCCTTTTGCTTCCCCTTCTGACATCACTTCCAGTGATGTCAGGGGGTGTGGCATATGCTAATAGCCTAATAGCTCATTAGCATACCATGTGTTAATGAGCTCCTGCAGCTATTTTTCTACAAAAAGACCCCTGGTAATCTGCATTTACTCTCTCATTGTGCCATTGTTTGGTCTTAGGGTTTCCATTACTAGTCTTATGCTGACGATTTTCAGCTCCATTTCTTTGTTAATATCCCTTAGATACATATTCCACAGTTTATAGTAGAAAAGCAGTGGATGCAGGAAACACAAAGCCCTCTTCTTCCAGTCCACAATTTCCCCTTGCAAATCTCTTCCTCATAATTCCACTTTGCATTAGAATGTATGCATTAGAATTACTTTGGAATGTGGGAGAGCATTAAAATGTTAATTAACCAGATCATGCATTTCTAGGCTTGTAGGCTAGGATTGTATTTCCTGCCTCATTTCCCTGGCACAGCTTCCAGATGTTTTCACTTTCTCAGCAGTTTCCTAACATACTTGGTATTCGGGCCCTCTGTTATCTAGTCCTTTACTTCCTTGTTCAGAGAAAGATTATGGCTCAGTGGTAGAGCATATTTGTTGCATGCAGAAGATCTCACATGCAAACATTGACATTTCCAATTAAAGATCTTGGGCTGGAATTACACAGGAAGATCTTTCTCTGCCTGAAGCTCCAATGAGCCATGTTTCTGAAGAACCATTTCCAAATAAGGTAGATAGCACTATATTAGACACACCAACACTCAGTTTAAGGCAGCTTTATGCGCTCATATTTCTAGGTGACCAAATTTTAGTTGCAAATGCCCAAAATTGTTTTTCATTCCCTGGCTACTCTCCTTCTGTACAAACCATTCCAACACCTTTTTCTCTAGTATCTCCTCATGATGATGTCCGTCTGTTTATAATACCAAAGACAAATCTTTTCATATTTCACCCAAATCCTCTCCCCCCTCTTTAGTGATGAAAAAAGATCCTGTCCCAACTCACTCTGAGTCTCACCACTTTGGAATCAGCTTTGATTCTTTATCCCCTTTTTGTTGCCCACCCATCCCACCAATAAGGACACCACACAGATGCAAATGGGTTCACGTGGGATTTATTTATAGATGCTAATCTAAGTCTTATTAAACTACATACCCTGAGGCATGCCATCTTTTTGAGCAACCCCCTTCTGACTCTAGGCTGGGAGGGGTGCTAATCCACCCATATCTTTTCTAGCCTGCATACCAAAGGTATCCTGAGGAGATCCTGCATCTGACAAAGCAAACTGTATTTCTCAAAAGCTTATGCTACAATAAAGTTTGTTAGTCTTAAAGGTGCTACTAGGATTTTTACTATTTTGCTGCAGCAGACTAACATGGCTAACTCCTCTGGATCTGAGGAGATCTGTTACTCCACCATCTTCCACCCTCATATCATGTGCTAGGGTCCAAGACAATGTAGTACTAGTCCCTGAGTAGTAAGCCAGGTCTGAATTGAGAAAAAGCTGTATCTGTGATGGCATGTTCACATTACCTGTCTCATTACCAATGCTGATTTCTCCATGCCTACTACCCCTCTGCATATCACACCTAATCCAATCACTCCTGCTATTGTCATTCACCTGCTATTGTTATTCAGCATCTGTCTGAAATCAATCTATGCTCCAATTATAGGGACAAATGGACTCCCATTCTAGCTGCATCTCAAGAAGTAAGCAGTGACTCACGAAATCTCATACACTGCCACAAATTTTGTTAGTCTTTAAGGTGCTAATGGATTTTTGCTCTTTTCTCCTGGCTACTCATCTTGATCTATCCTCATAAAAAAATGTTAATGTGAGGCATCCTACTCCTATCCTCTCACTCCACTGAGCAAAGTCTGAAGCCTTCCTACAGCCTAAGGAGACTGCCTCCAACTGAAGTGTTCTTCCATTGGAGGACGAGCTATTTAAGTTGGAGAAGGCTCCTTGGAGGATGCTTGGGTCCACTCCTTTGTCATCTAGAGCTGGGCATGAATGTGAATCAGCTTGAATCCATTTTTGACCATCTGAAATATATGTAAATATCTCTGTCAATCCTCTCTTTCTTATCCTTATCCTTCTCTATCACTATGCATGTATTGCCTTTCTCCTGTTATGTTTTATTCTTTTTTCTTAGCTCCATGTATGCAAACATACACTGTGATTTTCAGTAATTAAATGAACATGTATTTCTAAACAATATGGGAAGGAAATCTGAAATTCAAAAGTGTATGTGCTCCAGTTTCAGGCAGGACTTAGAAGAGACCCATTCTGTGGAATAAGGGACAGCTCCAATATATCACCATCTGTATATTGACAACAGCAACTGCTAGAAGGATTTAAACCAAAAGTCATTCTCAAACATTTCCTCTACACTTTTCAATATTGACTGGTCTCCCAATATTCTCTGCATAAGCAAAGAGGCAAATGTTTGATATTCAACATTACCATTTTACATCCAGCAATAAATGTCAACACTTGAAGTGTGTGTGTGTGTGTTAAGTGTCATCAAGTCTCTTCCAACTTATGGTAACCCTATAAATTAATGTCCTCCACTTGCTCTGGTGTTGGTAACATCTGACTTATAGTAATTAACAAGCGGAAACCCACAATGACTTGTGAGAGGCATTTCATTTTCTTCCCCTCCTCCCCTCCCCAGCTACAGAGATCAGTTCCCCTTAGAGTTGCCAGCTCCAGGTTGGAAAATTCCTAGAGATTTGGGGGTAGATCCTTTGGAGGGTGAGTTCTGAGGAGGGAAATGCCCTATGAAGGGTATAGTGCTGTAGAATCCACCCTCCAAAGCAGCCATTTTCTCCAAGGGAACTGATCTCTATCATTTGGAGATCAGTTGTAATTCCTGGTGATCTCCAGACTAGGGTTGCCAAGTTTGGGTTAGAAAATAACTGGAGACTTTGGGGGTGGATCCAGGAGAGGGTGGGGTTTGGGGAGGGGAGGGGCCTCAGTATGGTACAATGCCATAAAGTACACCCTTCAAAGCAGCCATTTTCTCCAGATCAGTTGTAAAAGCGAGAGATCCCCAGGCACCACCTGGAGGCTGGCAACCCTAGTTCTCCTGGAGGAAAAGACTGCTTTGGAGGGTGGAATCAATGCCATTATACCACTCTGAGATTCCTCCTCTACTCAAACCCCACCCTCCCCAGGTCTCACCACCAAATCTAGAATTTCCTAACCTGGACTTGGCAATCCTATCTCCTTCCCATTTAAGAGCCAACCTATCTTTATCTGCCCCTCTATCTTCAGCTTTCCCTCTCACTCCCCCCACCCCAGAAGCCTCTCCCTAGGACAACTATAGCCCAGTTATGTGGTGCTAGCCACTGGGCCAGGCCCAATTGTAAGATAGAGAGGAGAAGAAGAAGAAGAAGAGTTTGAATTTATACCCCGCCCTTCACTGCCCAAAGGCGTCTCAGAGTGGCTTACAAACTCCTTTCCCTTCCCCTCCCCACAATAGACACCCTGTGAGGTAGGTGGGGCTGAGAGAACTTCTGACAGAAACTGTCCTTGAGAGAACAGCTGTGCCAGAGCTTGTGACTGACCCAAGGTCACATCAGCAGGCGCAAGTGGAGGAGTGGGGAATCAAACCCGGTTCTCCCAGATAAGAGTCCGTGTACTTAACCACTACACCAAACTGGCTCTCCAGAGAGCCTCCAAGGACTTGTGGGATGGCATATCACTCTGTAGCCCCCTCCCCACACTATTTTCACTTTCCCTCCCCTGGCAACCCCCATATCTTCTCCCCTTTTCCCATATCATTCTCACTTTCTCAGCAGTTCACCAACCTACCTTTTAGATGCCTCCCATCTTCAGCTATATTTATTATTTTATTTACTTCATTTATACCCCACCCCTCTCCACAATGGGGACCAAAGGAGCTTACATTATTCCTCTCTCCTCCTTTTTGTCTTCAGAACAACTCTGTGAGGTAGGTTAGGATGTAATAATATGACTGGCACAAAATCACCCAGTGAGTTTCCAGAACCAGATGGGTATTCAAACCTGGGTCCCATCCCCCCCGACATTACACTGAAGTTCTAACTGCTGCACCACACTGACTTTCATGTGGTGCCAACTGTTGAACATTAGCAAGCAACTAGGTAGGGTTGCCAAGTCACTTAAGCTGTGCACCTGGGGAGAGTTGGTCCCAGAAGTGACATCATCACGTTGGGCATGTTGCAGGCCAACAGTCTAGCAATCAGCCTGGAAACTCTATGGTAACCAATGAGTTTTCCCTCAAAGGCCAAAACAGTCCTGGAAAGTTGTTGTAGATTTTCTGGGCTGTATGGCCGTGGTCTTGGCATTGTAGTACCTGATATTTCGCCAGCTGCTGTGACTGGCATCCTCAGAGGTATAACACAGAAAGATGGAGTATTGTCAATGTGAGAAAAAATGGTAGGCAGGTAATTTATATCTACTTAGGAAGGTGGGGTAGGGCTGAGTCATTACCTTGTAAGAGTTTCCCAGGCTGTGACATGCTAACGGAGGAGCTTTCCTGAGGAGGTTCTTTTGCATATGAATTGGCTGTTGAAATTCTAAGCTTATCTGTAGTGCAGTAGTGAGATGTAGAGCATTTTGAGTTATTCAGTACTGGAAACCATGCCATATTTATTTTTAAACTTCCTTCCTGTTGAAATTGTATTTATGTTTATGAATTTCAATGGCTTCCCTGTGTAATCTAACATGGTAATTAGATGTGTTGTCCAGCATTTCAGTGTCTTGGAATAAGATACTGTGTCCTGTTTGAGTTAGGCTATGTTCAGCCACTGCTGATTTTTCAGGTTGGCCAAGTATGCAGTGTCTTTCATGTTCTTTTATTCTTGTCTGGATGCTATGTTGTGTGGTCTTGATGTAAACCTGTCCACAACTGCAGGGAATGTGGTATACTCCTGCAGAAGTAAGGGAGGTCTCTTCTGTCTTTTGCCAATCATAGCATCTGTTGTATTTTTTGGTGGGTCTGAATCAATGTTCCCTCTAAGCTGTGGAGTCTTGTGAGCAGAAATTCAACTTTGTGAGCTGCTGGTGTTAAAGTTGTGAGCGAGCGATTTGGCTACTGCATAAACTAGTTTGCTGTGGAGCCATCCTTCCTGAGCTAAGACAACAATGTGTGAGCCGGAGGCTGAAAAACTGTGAGCTAGCTCACACTAACTCAGCTTAGAGGGAACACTGGTCTGAATACTGTTTGTAGGTTGTGTTTCCAGCCTCAGCCTGGAAAGGCCTGCCCCCTCCCCCTGCCTTTTACTCATAGAAACTTCAAGCCTGGAATGTTGTGGTTGCCTAACAACAGAAACTGACGGAGTCATTTCTTAAAACTACTGGAGCTCCTTTTATCATTTTGGGGTTTTTTTCTAATCCCCAATGTATTTTTTTTAATTTTACATTTTTCTGAAAACCTGAGGCATTTTTCGGGTTCATAGAAAGATCTGTCTTGCCTGTTCACAGCTTCAGTCACCAGATTTGTGTCCTCAGATTCGCCCAACTTAGCAATTACAAAATTCAAATAGGCAGCCTGCAAGACTCGTGGGGGGGTAGGAATCTGATCGCCAAGCCTGGCATGCATCCAGGCTGCACCAACCAACCTAAGAGCCCAGTGGTGGCAGGGGCAGTGCTGAGAGCTGCTTCAAGTCCAAAACAGCTCCCGGAGTCCTCTGCCATGGCAGCCGGGCCCAGAACAGCTCCCACCATCTGCCACCATCATGCTCCCACCATCTGCCACCAGTGCCATCCACTGTCGGTGCAGACAGGCCCAGAGCAGCTGCCATGGCCAGGCCCAGAGTGGGTCCCTGAGGCTGCTGCCACCAGCTCTTTTAGGAAGTGTATTACCCACACATGTGTAGAACACTTTTTTTTAAAAGGGGGGGATTTAAATTCCCACTGGGTTTTTAAACATTACAGATTTTCTGCAAACCAGAGAAGTCCCCAAAGTTTGCAGAAAAATATGTTTCTCATCAGTGTGATCCCAATTCACAGATTTAGGTATTCATAGATAGGGGCCACACATCACTATTAGATATATAGATGATAGCTGAGCCTACCAATCAGCTGGCATGTAGTAGTAATAACTGACAATGTATGGAAGCTGATCTGCAATAGCAGTTAATTTTATAATTATTTCATTCATTTATTAAACCAGGAAATGTTTCCAGCAAAAGGTGAAAGAAACCAATCATATGTAAAATGACGATATCAAATTTTATCCTGAAATTCAAATGTCATATTATAGGGTGACATTTGGACAAACTTTAATTTTTTAAAAGTTTCAGCTGTAGTAAGAATTCACATGAACTTTTAGATTTTAATGCAGATTGGATGTCTGCTGGAGGCTTGAACCAGAGCTGAGGTTTGAAAGACCTTAAAGGGATGTGTTGTGGCCTCCAGCCTTGCATTTTGTCTTTATTGAGTATCTTCTAATTCACTGGCTTCAGATCCATGCTGAAGTCTGGGGAGATATTAAGCATACAACATTAAGCATACAATGAATGTCTGCACAATGCAGAAGGGCAGGTTATTATTTTAATAAATAAAATTTGTTTTCATATTGTTTTTGCAATACATTTGAAAATGAAGGCCTGTAGTCAAAAATCCAGCTACTGAGGGAAATGGTGGCTGGTATACATATGGGTCAGTGCTCCCAACAGTGAGTAGTAACACTCAAAAATTGGGGTTCTGTCATACAGTGAAGGCGATAGTCAGGACTGTAACTATGGTGAGGTATTTTGGGGCTCCACCCCCTCAAATGTGAGGCAGGCCCACAATAGCTGCTGATAAGCAAGCCCCTTAAATCTTGCAGGAGTTGAGGGAGAGGGGCAGCGGTCTGCTGCACACCTTCCCTGAACTCCAGGTGGTGGTTTTGTTGCTTGGAGATCAGGTACAGGCAGCCCTGCTAGAAAAACAGCATTTAAAGGGTTCTACAGGGGGCTACCCATGCCTGACCCCTAAGCAGTGAAATCATCACTTGGAGTTCAGGGAAGGTGTGCAGCTGCCCCTCTTCCTCCCTCTTCCCCCTTCCCTCCTCCCCTTCCCTGCTGCCCCACAAAATTTCCTCATGCCCCACCAACCCCAAATTTCTGGCTACGGGGCTGGAGATAGTACTCTGTAGATCTTGACCATGAGTTCAGTAAAATATTATACAGTGAAATAACCGAGGAGAATGCATAAGAGGTTTAAACAGTGGATGCATTTTGCTGAATGTATGAGTGGTGGAGATCCCTGAAGACAAAAGTGAGAATATCCATTCTGTTATGGTGGATGCTGTTGCAGATTTTTTAAAAATGGAAGAGGAGAAGGTGGCGGCACAGATTGATTTGGTGTACAGAGTCAACTCTGCGATTGCGCAAAGGAAAAAATTACCCAGAGATGTGATTGTCCAGTTTATATCCAAAAAACTGAAGGAGGACCTATTCAAGCAACAATTTCAGGAAGATTTTACAATTGACAACAAGAAAATCATGATATTAAAGGAACTACCCAGAGCAATTCTTCAGGATAGACGACTTTTTAAAGACTTGATTGACGAACTGAAAACAGAGGGCATAAGATACAGATGGGAAATTCCAAAAGGTGTCAGTTTTACATTCAAGCAGAAGAGAGTCACCATCAAGTCAGCAGAGCAAATGACCAGATTCATCAATGATAATTTTAAAGACTCTGATAAATAAATATAAAACCAACATGAAGAGTCAAATTATATCATGGAATGTCAATGGGCTTAATTCACCTCAAAAAAGAAAAAATGTCAGACTTTGGTTGGAAAAACAAAAATGTGATATTGTCTGTTTGCAAGAAACACATATCAAAAAAACTGATGCTAAATTTTTGATTCAAAAAAGATTAGGAGAGGAGTTTTATTCCCTCTCCTCCAAAAAGAAAAAAGGAGTTGTTATATATATTAAAAAGGAATTGGAACCAAAAGAAGTTTTTAAAGATAATGAAGGGAAGCTTTTGGCAGTGGAAGCCGTGCTTCAAAGTAAAAAGACTTTAATTGTTAACCTTTATGCTCCAAATGGTGCGAAGGAAAATTTTTTTCAGGATTTGTGGGAACAGCTACGACAGCTAACCTATGAGCAAATGATACTAATGGGTGACTTTAATGGTACTGTTAACAATGTTATTGATAGAAAATCTCAAAAAGGAAATGAAGACATGGACAAACTTCCAAAAGTTTTTTTTCAATTGATTAAACATGAACATCTGGAAGATGCTTGGAGAATTAAAAATCCTAAGAACAGAGAGTACTCCTTTTATTCATCAAGACATGAATCTTTCTCAAGGATAGACATGATGTGGATGACTGAGAATTTGATCTTGCAAACACGCAAAATTGAGATTTTACCTAGAACTCTTTCTGACCATAGTCCAGTAAAATGGTCAACGTATGTTAAAAGAAAGAAATTTCAATGGAGACTCAATGAGGATTTGCTGGACAAACAAAGTATTGTGAACAAAATAAGGTCAGAAACCCAAACATATTTTCAACTGAACTTAAACACGGATGTACAGACGCAAACGGTATGGGAGGCCTATAAAGCTGTGATGAGAGGACATCTGATTGCAATTAATAATAATGAAAAGAAACAACAATTGAAAATAGATAAAGAGATTATGGAAAATATTCGGAAAAAAGAAGCGGAGCTTAAGAAAAGACCTGGCAAAAAGAAAATTTTGAGAGAATTGAGGATCTTAAGGGAACAATATGAGGCGAGGTTAAACAAAGAAGTATATTGGAACTTGAAAAAACTGCAACAGAAGTCCTTTGAAGGTGCAAATAAACCCGGCAAATACTTGGCATGGCAATTGAAGAAAAGAAGAGAGAATAAAACAATAACTAAATTGAAAGATGGAAATAAAGAAATTTCAGACCCAGGAGGGATCCGGAGGGAATTTTATAAATATTATGCGACCCTTTTTCAAGCAAAACAAGTGGATAAGCAAAAGATGCAAGACTATTTATCTAAGGTTAATTTGATGCAACCAAGTCCAGAAATGAAAGCAATATTAAATGCTGTAATAACTAAAGAAGAAATCAGTAAGGCAATAGGAGAGGCAAAGGTCTCCAAAGTTCCAGGTCCGGATGGTTTCTCAGCTAAATTTTACAAAAAACTTCATGAAGACCTGGTTCCGGTGTTAGAGATTCTTTTAAATGAAATTAGAAGAACTGGGAAGATTCCAGATTCCTGGAATGAAGCTGCGATCACCCTAATTCCGAAAGAAACGCAAGATTTAACAAATGTAAAGAATTATCAACCAATCTCACTTTTAAACAACGACTATAAGATTTTTGCAAAAATTTTAGCAGAGCGCCTTAAAGGGTTTTTGAAAGATACTATTGCTGAAGATCAAGCTGGGTTTTTACCAAATAGACAAATAAAAGACAATATGAGGGTTGTTTTAGACGCAATTGAGTACTATGATAAACACCCGGAAAAAGAAGTTGGCTTTTTATTTTTGGATGCAGAAAAGGCATTTGATAATTTGAATTGGGAATTTATGTTTAAAGTGTTCGAGAATTCCCAGATGGGCGCAGAATTTATAAGAATGATTCAATCAATATATAAAGAACAAAAAGCTACGGTGATTGTGAATGCAGAATCAACAGAAGTGTTCCGGGTCAGAAAAGGTACCAGACAGGGTTGCCCCCTGTCACCATTGCTTTTTATCTGGATTTTGGAGATATTGCTGCAAACGGTTAGAGATGACAATAACATAAAAGGTTTGAATATTAGAGGTTTTTCATATAAACTACGAGCATTTGCTGATGATATTATGTTTATTGTTGAAGATCCTGTTAATAATATGCCTATGGTATTTGAAAGAGTAAAAGAGTTCGGTGACCTCACAGGGTTCTATGTAAATAAGAATAAATCCAAAATATTGTGTAAAAACATGATAGGTACAAAGCAACAAATGTTACAAAACGTGACAGAATGTGAAGTGGTTAAAAAGGTTAAGTATTTGGGAGTTGAAATTACAATGAAAAATATTGACTTGTTTAAGAATAATTATGAAAAACTGTGGGTTTCGATAAAGAGTGATTTAGAAAAATGGGGAAGCTGTATGTATGTCTTGGTTATCTGACTGGGCTAATTTGGAAAATAGAAAACTTTTGGCTCTTGAGGGGCACGATTGCAGATTTGGCTGGCATGCCTATCTTTGGTATGGGAAAAATAAAGTTGATTCAATGTTTAAGCATCATTATGTAAGGAGAATATTGTTTGATGTATGGACCAGATATAAGGATACAGTTTCCGATGAGAGGCCTTTGTGGATTGTTCCAGCAGCAGTTATACATCCTCTTTCGGAACATAAAGGCAATGACTGGTTGAAATACCAAGAACTGTTGCAAAAAGAGGGGGAAAAATATGTTTTAAAACCAAACAATGAACTAGAATTTGAGTATGGATGGTTACAATACTGTCAAATAAGGGATATTTACAAAAAAGACTGTAAAGAGGTTGGTTTTAGAGCTAAGAATGATGAGTTTGAAAATATATGGTTGAAAAGAGAGCGAAAAATGATTTCAAAGATGTATAAAACTTTGTTAACTGCATATACTTTGGATGAAACTGTTAAAGAGCAAATGATAAAATGGGCCATACATATGAACAAAGACATTTCTATGGAAGCATGGGAGTTTTTGTGGAAAAGATCTTTTAAAATATCTACCTGTGTTAATGTTAAAGAAAATTGCTACAAGATGATGTACAGGTGGTATATGACACCAAAAAAGATTGCTAATATTTGTATGGATAAGAACTTGAGTAATAAGTGTTGGAAATGTAAAAAAGTAGAGGGTTCTTTTTACCATATGTGGTGGTCATGCAATAAAGCAAAGGTGTACTGGTCTAATATACATTGTGTGATGCAGAAAATATTAAAAATCCCGATTGGGAGAAGCCCAGAACTTCTTCTCTTAGGTTTGACAATGGAAAAAATTCCACAGGAAAAAAGGACATTATTATGGTACATGATTACATCAGCGAGAATGGCCTTCGCTCAGCAATGGAAAGCGGAGAAGGTGCCGGATATACATGACTGGTTTAGAAAATTGCTGTTTTTAGCAGAAATGGACAAAATGACAAAAAAACTAAATGGACAAATGGCAGAACAGTATCTAAAAGATTGGGAAGGTCTGAAATTGTATATGGAAACCGAATATAGAATGAAGGGGAAAATGTACAATCTAGATTTGTATGGATTCTGAATGAGAAGTGAAGTGAACTCTGGATTGCATTATGCTGTTATTTGAAACTATGTTGAATATAGTTCAGTTTGTTTGTTTGTTTGTTTGTTTGTTTGTTTGTTTGTTTGTTTGTTTGTTTGTTTGTTTTCATATACGAAATGTGTTACCTGGTTTGTCGATTGATATAAGTCTAAACTTGATTACCGTCTAATATATACTTTGTTGTTATTAGCAGTGTTGGAAGCCTATTAGGGGGGGTGGGGGGATGGGATGGAAATTTTGTCAAATTGTATTGGTAACGTTGTTGAAAATGTTGAGTGCATCCCAATAAAAAAATTTTGTTTAAAAAAAAAAAGAAGAAGAATTCCTGGGGAAGGGAGCTATATTCTCCTGCTTGCCCTTGCCTTCCTCCTTCTTCCTCTCCCTCCTGCTCACAGGTTTTTGTCCATGCAGGTGATATGATCCCCAATACAGACATCACTTCCTTCCTGTTTCACTAACAGAAAAGCTGGTCAGATCCACCCCATTTGGTTTGCATCTTTTGCAGCATATACACTCTTAAGCTTTAAACAGAAATTTGCTTTGGTTACAAATAAATAGTTTTGACTCAATGAATCTCAATTTACTTCCATCTCTTTTTCAGAGCAGATTGGGAAAGGCTAATGTGAATGGTAGTAACAGCTGTTGTAAATGTTGTGTTGAATTGTTACTGCCCCTTTGAGACATCAACAAGGGGACCTCTGGGGAAAGGGACAGAAAAAACAGGCTCCATTACTGAGGCAATTTTAATTCTGAAGGTACAGCTGTGCTATCAGAAGAGGAACACTGTCACAATGCATTTATTAAGTCAACCATAAATAGCTAAATAATGAGCCAGTTTTGATTTTCACAAAGCAGGTTTCAGCCTTAATATTTGGAAGGTGAATGTTGCTGAAATTTGATATGTAATTGTATCGCCTATAAGCAGTGTTCCCTCTAAGCTGCGTTAGTGTGAGCTAGCTCACAGTTATTTGGCCTCCAGCTCACACATTTTTGTCATAGCTCAGGAAGGATGGCTCCAGAGCAAACTAATTTATGCAGTAGCTGAATCGCTCACTCACAACTTTAATGCTAGTAGCTCACAAAATAGAATCTTTGCTCGCAAGACTCCACAGCTTAGAGGGAGCATTGCTAATAAGTATTCTGGTCTCTCATGGATCACTGCCTTAAGAACATAAGAACATAAGAGAAGCCAATGTTGAATCAGGCCAATGGCCCATCTAGTCCAACACTCTGTCACACAGCGGCCAAAATATACCAGGTGCCATCAGGAGGTCCAGCAGTGGGGCCAGGGCACCAGAAGCCCTCCCACTGCTGCCCCCTCCAGCACCAAGAATAGAGTGCATCACCTGCCCCAGACTGAGAGTTCTCATTCTATACCCTGTGGCTAATAGCCACTGGTGGACTTCTGCTCCATATGTTTATCTAATTTCCTCTTGAAACTGTCCATGCTTGCAGCTGCCACGACCTCCTGTGGCAGTGAATTCCATATGTTAATCACTCTTTGGGTGAAGAAGTATTTCCTTTGATCTGTTCTAACCCGACTGCTCAGCAATTTCATAGAGTGCCCACGAGTTCTTGTATTGTGAGAAAGGGAGAAAAGTACTTCTTTCTCAACCTGCTCAATCCCATTCATAATCTTATAAATCTCGATCATGTCACCTCTCAGCCGTCGTTTCTCCAAGCTAAAGAGCCCCAAGCATTTTAACCTTTCTTCATAGGGAAGGTGTTCCAACTCTTTTATCATTCTAGTTGCCCTTCTCTGCACTTTTTCCAATGCTATAATATCCTTTTTGAGATGTGGTGACTAGAACTGTACACAGTATTCCAAATGAGGTCGCACCAATGATTTATACAGGGGCATGATGATACTGTCTGATTTGTTATCAATTCCCTTCCTAATAATCCCCAGCATAGCGTTGGCCTTCTTTATAGCAACTACACATTGTGTAGACATTTTCAGCGAGTTATCCACTATGACTCCAAGATCTCTCTCTTGGTCCGTCTCTGCCAGATCAGACCCCATCAACGTGTATTTATATTTAGGATTTTTGGCACCAATGTGCATCACTTTGCATTTGGCCACATTGAACCCCATTTGCCACGTTGACGCCCACTCACCCATCCTCGACAGATCCCTTTGGAGTGCCTCACAATCCTCCCTGGTTTTCACCACCCTGAACAACTTTTTGTCATCTGCAAATTTAGCCACATCACTGCTTACTCCCAATTCCAAATCGTTAATAAACAAGTTAAAAAGCATCGGACCGAGTACTGATCCCTGTGGTACCCCACTGCTTACCACCCTCCACTGAGAAAGTTTCCCATTTATACTCACTCTCTGTTTCCTATTTATAAGCCAGTTTTTGATCCACAAGAGGACTTGTCCTTTTATCCCATGACTATTGAGCTTACTTAGGAGCCTTTGATGAGGAACTGTATCAAAAGCTTTCTGGAAGTCAAGGTAAATAATATCTATTGGGTCCCCCTTGTCCACATGTTTGTTCACTCCTCAAAAAACACTAACAGGTTAGTGAGACAAGATCTTCCCTTACAGAACCCATGCTGTGTCTGCCTCAATAGTTTTTGTTCATCAATGTGCCTACTAATTCTTTCCTTAATAATAGTTTCCACCAACTTACCCGGTATCGATGTCAGACTGACTGGCCTGTAATTTCCCGGATCTCCCCTGGAGCCCTTTTTAAAGATGGGAGTGACATTAGCTACCTTCCAGTCACCAGGAATGGAGGCAGATTTTAAAGAAAGATTACATATTTTTGTCAGGAGATCCACAAGTTCACATTTGAGTTCTTTCAGAACTCTCGGATGAATGCCATCCGGGCCAATGGCAAGGGGGCTTGCGTGGTTCAATGAGGCTGTGGGCTATGCCATGGAGGGCCACCCAGGATGGACAGGCCGCAGTAGAGAATCCAGAGAAGATGTGATTCACTGGAGAAGGAAATGGCAACCGCTCCAGTATCTTTGCCAAGAAAACCCCAAGGACAGTAACAAAAGGCTAAAATATACGACGCCAGAAGATGAGCCCCTGAGGTCAGAAGGTGTCCAATATGCTACTGGGGAAGAGCAGAGGGCAAGTACAAGTAACCCCAGAAAGAGTGAAGCAGCTGGGCCAAAGCCGAAAGGACGCCCAGCTGTGGATGTGTCTGATGGTGAAAGGAAAGTCCAATGCTGCAAAGAACAGTACTGCACAGGAACCTCGAATGTAAGATCTATGAATCAAGGTAGGCTTGACGTGGTCAGTCAGTCAGTCAGTTTTTATTCAGTGCATAACCAGCACAATTCAGTTAAAACAGTTTAAAATCTCTAGGGTTCATTCATAAAACATTTATAAACCAATCTGCACTCATATCAGTCTTATCTGAGACCCCTTGATTGAACTACATAAAAATACTTATAAATTACATTATAAACAAATAAAATGAAATTCATCCAATGTGCTTCCTATTTTATCTGCTTCAGTTCTTTACTTGATCCTCTTGATGTGGTCAAAAAAGAGATGGCAAGACTGTACATTGATATTTTGGGAATCAGTGAACTAAAGTGGACATGAATGGGCAAATTTAACTCAGAAGACCATTATATCTACTACTGTGGCCAAGAATCCCATAGAAAAAAATGGTGTGGCCTTTATACTCAACAAGAGAGTGAAAAAGGCAGTAATGGGATATAATCTCAAAAATGACAGAATGATCTCGGTCCGAATCCAAGGCAAACCTTTCAACATCACAGTAATCCAAGTGTATGCCCCAACCACTGCTGCAGAAGAGGCTGAAGTTGACCAGTTCTATAAAGACTTACCACACCTCCTAGAACTACCCAAAAAAAGATGTCCTCATCATCATAGAGGACTGGAATGCTAAAGTAGGAAGTCAAAAGGTAAATGGAATAACAGACAAGTTTGGCCTTGGAGAACAAAATGAAGCCAGGCAAAGACTAACAGAGTTTTGTCAAGAGAACACGTTGGTCATAGCAAACACCCTCTTCTAACAACCTAAGAGGCGACTCTACACATGGACATTACCAGATGGGCAACACTGAAATCAGACTGATTATATCATTTGCAGTCAAAGATAGAGAAGTTCTATATAGTCAGTAAAAACAAGACCTGGAGCTGACTGTGGCTCAGATCATGAGCTACTCATTGCAAAATTCAGACTTAAACTGAAAAAAGTTGGGAAAACCACTAGGCCATTTAGGTTTGACCTAGATCGCATCCCTGATTAATATACAGTGGAGGTGAAGAATAGGTTTAAAGGACTAGATCTGATAGACAGAGTGCCTGGAGAACTATGGACGGAGGTTTATGACATTGTACAGGAGGCAGCAATCAGCACCATCCCAAAGAAACAGAAATGCAAGAAAGCAAAGTGGCTATCTGATGAGGCTTTACAAATAGCAGAGGAAAGAAGGAAAGCGAAAGGCAAAGGTGAAAAGGAAAGATTTACCCAACTGAATGCAGATTTCCAGAGAACAGCAAGGAGAGATAAGGAGGCTTTTCTGAATGAACAACGCAAAGTGATAGAGGAAAACAATAGAATGGGAAGGACTAGAGATCTCTTCAAGAAAATTGAAGAAATCAAGGGAACATTCCATGCAAAGCTGGCCATCATTAAGGACAAAAATGGTAGGGACCTAACAGAAGCAGAAGAGATTAGGAAAAGATGGCAAGAATACACAGAAGAACTATACAAGAAGGACCTCAATATCCTTGTCAACCACAACAGTGTGATCACTGACCTCGAGCCAGACATCCTGGAGTGTGAAGTCAAATGGGCCTTAGAAAGCATTACTAACAACAAAGCTAGTGGAGGTGATGGTATCCCAGCTGAGCTATTCAAAGTCTTAAAAGATTATGCTGTTCAAGTGTTGCACTCAATATGCCAGCAAATTTGAAAAACACAACAGTGGCCACAGGATTGGAAAAGGTCAGTTTACATTCCAATCCCAAAGAAGGACAATGCCAAGGAATGTTCAAACTATCTCACAACTGCACTCATTTCACATGCTAGCAAGGTCATGCTCAAAATCCTACAAGCTAGGCTTCAGCAGTACATGGCCAGACAACTGCCAGAAGTACAAGCTGGGTTTCGAAGAGGTAAAGGAACTAGAGATCAAATTGCCAACATTTGCTGGATTATGGAGAAAGCATCAGAAAAACATCTAATTCTGCTTCATTAACTATGCTAAAGCCTTTGATTGTGTGGATCACAACAAACTATGGCAAGTCCTTAAAGAGATGGGAGTACCAGACCACCTCATATGTCTCTTGAGAAACCTGTATAAGGGTCAAGAAGTGACAGTTAGAACCAGATATGGAACAACTGATTGGTTTAGCACAGGAAAAGGAGTATGACAAGGATGTATAGTGTCACCTTGCTTATTTAATTTATATGCAGAGTACATCATACGAAATGCCAGCCTGGATGAATCGCAAACTGGAATTAAGATTGCTGGGAAAAATATCAACAACCTCAGATATGCAGACAATACCGCTCTAATGGCAGAAAATGAAGAGGACCTAAAGAGCTTCTTGTTACAAGTGAAAGAGGAGAGCACAAAAGTTGGCTTGAAACTCAACATCAAAAAAACTGAGACCATGGCATCCAGCCCCATCACTCCTTGCCAAATAGAAGGGGAAATCATAGAAGCAGTGACAAACTTCACATTCCTGGGATCCAAGATCACTGCAGCCATGAAATTAAAAGATGCCTGCTCCTTGGGAAGAGAGTGATGGCAAACCTAGACAGCATAATAAAAAGTAGAGTCCGTTATGGTCAAAGCAATGGTATTCCCAGTAGTAATGTATGGCTGCAAGAGTTGGGCTATAAGGAAGGCTGAGCACCAAAGAATAGATGCTTTTGAATTATGGTGCTGGAGGAGACTCTTGAGAGTCCCTTATTTCAGTGTATTGAGATGCAATTTGTCAATTGTTTTATGAATTATTTTTCTACAATATTCAAATTGAAGAAATAATTTGATATGGTTCTAATTGCAGGTGCCAGTTTGCTGGATAAAGCCCTGTTAGGTCCCGTGCTGAATTTTTTTTCTCTCTTCTCTCAATTTATTTAGCTTATTTTTTGTTATAGTTTTTATATTACACTGTGATGAGATAAATTTTGTCAAATTTTCCTATTAATAAAGTTTATTTTTAAAAAGAATGGAAAAAATAAAAAAATGTCACATAGTGGCTGGAAAAAAAAGGTGGAAATGTTGCTATTACAGTGGGCATATTAAAAGCACTGGCTACACAGCATTACGGCCTTATGATGGCGACTTGGGATACCCACTGCAGACTGGTTAGATTAGTTTGTATTTCATATACAAGATCTTGGGTTACACAAAAGCTTACTGATAGAACCAGTGTAGTGCTGTGGTTACCATGGGGAACTAGAACTGGGGACACCTGTGTAAATATCCATATACAGCCATGAATCTCACTGAATTTTCTTGAACCAGTTACTCTTTTGTTGTTTTAATCCACCTGACAGGGCTGTTGTAAGAATAGAATCATGGAAGGGAGAGAGGGAGGTTAATCCTTTCCCTTAATGCCAATGCAAATCAGACAGTGTTAGAGAACCAGTGTGGTGTAATGATTATGAGGGCCAGACTATCCTCACTCATGCCATGGAAGCTGAGTGGGTGACCTTGGGCCCATCATACTCTCTCAGCCTAACCTACCTCACAGGGTTGTTGGATAAAGATGAAGATGAAATGGAGGAGAGGAGAATGATGTAAGCCACTTTGGGTCCCCCTTGGGAAGAAAGGCAGGCTATAAATGAATTAAATAAATAAATTCTGTATTTGACCCATGTGTCATACAGCGACCTGGCTGCTTGCATTATTTTTCTAGATTGTAATCAAATTCTCAGTCAACCAGCAGGAGAAGGGGAAGAAAATCATCATAATCTGCTATCAGATGATTGTACCTTGTCCAAATGCTTCATAAACTACACCTATGGAGACAGAAGGAGGGGGCTCCCTGAGCTACGTGGAGAGAGAAAGGGATTAAAACGTGATAAACAGATAATTAATTACTGAGCAGCAGGGAAAAGTCATAGTATAGAACCATCCTCAGTGAGGACTTCCACACATGATGTTATACAAACTTCCCTGGAAAAAATATAATTTCATGTTCCTTACGTATTGGACTGCAGCCAATACCAGTGTACTGAAATATCCTATCCCAGTGGCCCCTCAGTTATTCCATTCCCCTTTCTAGATGTTGCAAACCTCAAATACTCATTTTCCATATGGGTATTTTCACATGGGCCTTGTCCATTCAACTGATCCATCCAGTCAATCATCTGGGAAATGTCTGTATTTAGCTAATACATAGTAATAATTTTCCAGTGTTGAGGAGCTTAACAGCAGCTAACTGCTAGGACTGAACTCTTCAGGCCCTGCACATCAATCAAAGGCTGTGATTTCTGAGAGAAAGAAAGTCATGATTGTGGGTAAGCAGATAGCTAAGAATGAAACCAGACAGCTGATTTGAGCTGTCACTCTTTTATCTTTTAGGTTTACCGTTTGCAGCAGGCTATTTCATAATAACAGAATCCAATATATTTTTAAACATCTGCATCACATCCAAAACGAACACATCTTCCACCATATTCACCACACTCTTCCGGTGATCTAACATTTGCAGCTCCTGAAGAAAGAAAACAGATTAGTCAAAAAGTTACATTTTGTGAGGTAAAGTGGAACTAACAGAGTTGCCAGCCTCCAGGTGGGGCCTGGAGATCTCCCGCTTTTAGTTATGGCCTAACCAGTCAAAGACCAGGCCTAATTAATTTTAACACATGCACACACACCCCTAGTGACATTGGTGAAACAGGCAAAACAAAGTCCTCCCTTTAGCCAATCTCGGGGATTTATCTCACTAACCTGTTAGTGTTCTTTGAGGGAGTGAACAAACATGAGGACAAGAGGGACCCAATAGATATTATTTACCTTGACTTCCAGAAAGCTTTTGATAAAGTTCCTCATCAAAGGTTCCTAAGTAAGCTCAATAGACACGGGATAAAAAGACAAGTCCTTTTGTGGATCAAAAACAGGAAACAGAGAGTGAGTATAAATGGACACTTTTCTCAATGGAGGGTGGTAAGCAGTGAGACCACAGGGATCAGTATTTGGTCCGATGCTTTTTTATTAATGATTTGGAGTTGGGAGTAAGGAGTGAAGTGGCTAAATTTGCAGATGACATGAAGTTGTTCAGGGTGGTGAGAACCAGGGAGGATTGTGAGGCACTCCAAAGGGATCAGTTGAGGATAGGCGAGTGGGCGTTAACATGGCAAATGGGGTTCAATGTGGCCGAGTGCAAAGTGATGCACATTGGAGCCAAAAATCCCAACTATAAATACACGTTGATGGGGTCTGAACTGGCAAAGATTGACCAAGAGAGATCTTGGAGTCATAGTAGACAACTCACTGAAAATGTTGAGACAGTGTGTGACTGCAGTAAAAAAAGGCCAACGCTATGCTGGGAATTATTAGGAAGGGAATTGAAAACAAGTCAGCCAGTATCATCATGCCCCTGTATAAATCAGTGGTGAGGCTTCATCTGGAGTGCTGTGTACAGTTCTGATCACCACACCTCAAAGAGGATATTATAGCATTGGAAAAAGTGCAGAAAAGGGCAACTAGAATAATAAAAGAGTTGGAACATTTTCCCTATGAAGAAAGGTTAAAATGCTTGGGACTCTTTAGCTTGGAGAAATGACATCTGAGGGGTGACATGATCAAAGTTTATAAGATTATGCATGGGATAGAGCAGGTAGAGAAAGAAGTACTTTTCTCCCTTTCTCACAGTACAAAAACTCGTGGACACTCGGTGAAATTGCTGAGCAGTCGGGTTAGAACAGATAAAAGGAAGTACTTCTTCACCCAAAGAGTGATTAACATATGGAATTCACTGCCACAGGAGGTGGTGGCAGCTACAAGCATGGATGGCTTCAAGAGAGAATTAGATAAACATATGGAGCAGAGGTGCATCAGCCACGAGGTATAGATAGGAACTCTCAGTCTGGGGCAAGTGATGCACTGTATTCTTGGTGCTTGGGGGGGACAACAGTGGGAGGGCTTCTAGTGTCTTGGCCCCACCGGTGGACCTCCTGATGGCACCTGGCATTTTGGCCATTGTGTGACAGAGTGTTGGACTGGATGGGCCATTGGCCTGATCCAACATTGGCTTCTCTTATGTTCTTATGTTCTTAAATTCCTGCTTGTCCCTTTACCTTTTTTTTTAATTCACAATTTATTGATTTCTGTAGTACACGATAATACAAAGTGTTGACCTTATTTCCCAACAATCCTACAATTATTTACTAATAGAAAGTATTCTCACGCTGAATGTTAACTTCTAATAGATCTGTTTACTAACCAAGAATTACTTCCTATTCTGACTCCTATTATCTTATTCCACCCGTTATATGTGCCTCCATTCAGTTTTTTCACTTCTTTCCCCATGTTCACATCAAATACCTTACATTACATAATAAATTACATGGCCATTCTTCGATTTACTGTTTACTATAACTAGGGGTCTTTTCATAGAAAAACAGCTGCAGGAGCTCATTAGCATATGGTATGCTAATGAGCTATTAGGCTATTAGCATATGCCATGCCCCCTGACATCACCGGAAGTGATGTCAGAAGGGGAAGCAAAAGGGGGGAGGTATCTTCAAAAGCCTCCGCTTCCCTTCCCCAGCTGGCCTGGGTGGGGGAGCTAAGAGAGAAGGGGTTTAAAGTTTAAACCCCTTCTCACTAGAGTTGGGCCACAGAAGGAGGAAAGAGGGAAGGAAAGAGAGAGAGTAGAGAGAAGGAAAGAAGGAAGGAAAGAGGGAAAGAGAAGGAAAGGAGGAGGGAAAGAAAGAGAGGGAAGAAGGAGGGAAACAGGGAAAGGAGGAAAAAAGAGAAGAGAAGAGAAGAGAAGAGAAGAGAAGAGAAGAGAAGAGAAGAGAAGAGAAGAGAAGAGAAGAGAAGAGAAGAGAAGAGAAGAGAAGAGAAGAGAAGAGAAGAGAAGAGAAGAGAAGAGAAGAGAAAGAAAGAAAGAAAGAAAGAAAGAAAGAAAGAAAGAAAGAAAGAAAGAAAGAAAGAAAGAAAGAAAGAAAGAAAGAAAGAGAGAGAGAAAGAAAGAAAGAGAGAGAGAGAGAGAGAGAAAGAGAGAGAGAGAGAGAAACAGAGAGAGAAGAGAAGAAGGAGGGAAAGAAGAAAAGGAGAGAAGGAAAGGAGGGAATGAAAGAAATTCGGGGGCAATTCGGCCGCATTATATCCTATGGGCCATTGAAGTCAATGGTGAAAACATAGGGTATATTCTTGGGGCTGGGGGGAGGCGGTTTGAGGGAGAGGCTCCAAACTCACAGGGTAGCTGATGGAGCCTCTCCCCAAGATACCCACCAAGTTTCAAGAATATTGGATTAGGGGGTCCAATTCTATGGGCCCCCAAACAGGTTGCCCCCATTCCCTCCATTGTTTTCTGTGGTGGGGAAAAGTTACTTTTTTCCCACCATAGAGAACAATGGAGGGAATGTGGGCAACCTGTTTGAGAGCCCATAGAATTGGACCCCTGATCCAATGTTCTTGAAACTTGGTGGGTATCTTTGGGAGAGGCTCCATCAGCTACCCTGTGAGTTTGGAGCCTCTCCTCAAACCCCTCCCTCCAACCCCCAGAATATACCCTATGTTTTTACCATTGACTTCAATGGCTCATAGGATATAATGGAGCTGAAATTGACATTCGGCTGCCTGAAAGACTCCCCCGACCTGTGCGCTCCACCCCCCAAAAGACCCCTGGCTATAACAAAATTCCAGTTAACTATATTCTTCAGAAAAACCCGTTCCACCTAAATACAAAACAAAAAGAAAAAAAGAAAGAAATCCAAACTCAGTGGGAAGAAAGCCTTCCCTCCTTCTGAGAGAGGACTTGGTGGGGGCCACTCCCCCTCTCTCCTCATTAAACCCACTTTTGTAATTAGAGTAAATTGTTTACCTTCTAGCCCTTTTTCCTTTTAACCTTCTTAATCAATACCCCTATAATAAATGCACTATTTTATTATATAGGTAAAGGTAAAGGTTCCCTTGCTTGAAAGCCAGTCGAGTCCAACTCTAGGGTTGCGGTGCTCATTTCCGTTTCAAAGCCGAAGAGCCAGCGCCGTCCAAAGATATTTCCGTGGTCATGTGGCCGGCATGACTAAACACCAAGGTGCACAGAAAGCTGTTACCTTCCCACCAAAGTGCACAGAACGCTGTTACCTTCCCACCAAAGTGGTACCTATTTATCTACTTGCAATTTCTTGCTTTCGAACTGCTAGGTTGGCAGGAGCTGGAACTAGAGACAGGAGCTCACCCTGTTATGCGGCACTCTCAGGTCTTGAACTGCTGAACTACTGACCTTCCACAGCCTGCAGTTCAGTGTCTTAACCACTTGAGCCACCGCAGCGCCTTATTTTATTATATACTGAAGTATAAATCATAGTTAGCATTACAGATTCCATATTTCTAAATACCATATAGCATTCTAATCTTTGAATTGCTCTTCAGTTGATTCTTAGAAGCATTATGGCTCTGGTCACACTGCAAAGGTAATTGCGCTTTGTTCCCGCTTTGTTTAAATCAGGAACATTTTTCTTCGCATTGGGCTGACTAGATGCAGCCAGCCCCTCTCTTACAGCACCTGCTCACCTGCTGCTGCGCCGTCCCTCCAGGCGATCCTGCTGGCCACGGGGGAGGCTCGGGCGGCTGCTGCTTCTGCCAACACTTTGGGGGGGTGCCGCCGCTGCCGCTGCTGCCATTGCCCCACAAAAACAGGCTCCGCCGTCTCCACCATCCTCCTTTCCGGCCCCATCCAGGCTGCCAGAGCCCCCGCCTCTGTTCCCGTCTCCAGGGCCGTCTTTGTGCGTTGTTGTTTTTTAAAGCTTCTGGTGTGAGTGCTTGACTAAACATGCGCATAATAAATCCATTATTAAACGTTAAATGGATTTATTAAGCGCATGTTTGCTCAAGTGCTCAAACTGGAAGCTTTAAAAAAAAAACACAAAGAGCGTTCAGACAGCCCTAATCGCAATCATTGCGAAAGATGGGCTGTCCAGATGGGCGAAATTGTGCATTCAAACCGCAAGTGCCAGGAAAACAGTAGATTTTCCAGGGGTCAGGAAAACCCGGCAGCATTGCCGAGTGAGCCTGCTTCAGGGCGGGAGGCGGATTGGCACATGTGAACCTGAAACTGACATGCGCAAGGAAACAGCAGCAGACCCCGATCAAAACGGCAGTGTGACTGGACCCTATGTCTCTATAAATTTTGAAGTAGCTATCTTCAAACAGACTGAAGCCCAGTCTATTTCCTACTTCTCTTACGATTTTACATATGCAGCCAAAAGTTTTACGCCTGATGCTTTGTCAAAAGGAATGTAAATTTTTCCATTCAAATGAGTTGCAATATGTCCCAGTTGTAGCCAACGAAATTTGACACTGCTGTTAGTTAGCATTGTTGCTGTCTCACACAGCTGCTGTCTTGCAGCCAAGATTTCTGCTGGAAGGTCAGGAAACAGATACACGGTTGTATCTCCCAATTGCAAACCCTGTTTTTCTTTGGCTAACTGAAATAAACGTTTTTTATGCTGGATCATGTTTATAAATTCAACCAGGATGTCCTCTGACGCACCAGGAGGTGCTCTCTTTGGCATGGGCAACCAAAAAGCAGCTGTAATGCTTGGCCCTTTACAAGCAATCAGCTAGTCCCAGGATTCAGCATCTCACAGCAAATGGTTGCTTGGGAGGGGCATAGCCTTTTTAAATAGCTATGCTGCTGCCCCTCACCCTTGGCTGGAACATTTCTAGATAAGGAGAATACAGTACAGGTAGGTAGTAATGACCCATCCTGACATCACATGTAACAGGAAGGGGGGGGCAGACCTTGCATATAGACCACGAGCTGGTCACAAGTCTAAGGCACTGAAACGCCTCCTGCCATCCCTATATTTAGGGAATGGGATAGAGGAGAACAGGTCTGTGAGGACAGTTTAGGAGGACAGGTCAGTGAAATGTATGGTACAACACAACCTTTAAATAACATTGATGTTTGAAGACAAACAATGAATCAGATGGACAACTAGTTTTGGTTTACATTAAATGCTCAAAGGCATTAAGTTAACAATTTATATTCTGCTCATCTCACAGAACTGGCACACTTTTTAATTGAATTATCTGTTGGACATATTTCCTGTGGGTAAAGAATTTAAAAAATGTTTTTAAGAAGGCACAACACAAGTTCTTAATGATTCCCAGGCAATGTACAGCCTCCACCATTCTACAGCCTCATGAAAGTCAATCTGGTGCCATGATGGTTGTGTTGGGCTAGGACTTGGAAGATCTCATTTCAAATCCCCACTCAGTCGTGAAGCCCATAAGGTGACCTATTGATCTCTCTTTCTTCCTCTCCCAGCTGTCATGTTATTGTGAGGACACAATGGAAGAGGGGATGTCCATGTAGGCCACCTTGTCAAAAGCAGAGAGAAAGAGAAAGAGAGCTAAGCTGTGATTCCACGGACAGTTTTGAAATAACTTATTTGAGTACATCTAGGGCCTCAGAATCTGCCTGCATAAAATAAATTCCTTTTCTGCTTTGGACTACTCTTTGTAGAGTACAGGCAGGATGACAGGAAGTGTCTCATCTACAGAGTTCAAGCCTTCATACTGAATGGAAGCATCAGTGCCCCTGATCCATTTCAGCCTGACAGAGGAACATTAAGCCAGAAATGTCTTGGAATTTGTTGAGTTGCCTCTGACTTCAGCTTCAGCTTCATTTGACTTCTGAACGAGCCATCAGATGACTGGGAATTATCCCCATTATGCTGCCAACCTAATACAAAGATTTTCTTTTCCTTTTCATGTCAAAAAATCCTGGAAATATTACATTTTAAAAATGAATGACTATCAAATCTCACCAATTTCTGATGTCCTGTGAAATTATAAATTGTAGCAGAAAGCTGGGAGATTTTGAGTCCATTTATTGAACCACTGGAACATTCTCACAATCTGAGGTAAACATCTGTACAGCTGTGAATGTGTGGATCTGCCTTATACCCAGACAGATCACTGGTTCATCTAGCTCAGTTTTGTCTCCTCTGACTGCCAACAGCTTTCAGGTAAGAAAGAACTTTTCTCCCACCTGTTCTCTGAAAGCCTTTAACTGGAGAGGGCAGGACTGAACCCGGGTCCTTCTGCATGCAAAATATACCTTCCTCCACTGACCTACATAAGCCCTTCCATGCGCCTCATCAGAAATATGTGCTGCTTCCACTACAGTCTGCTCACTTATTCCTCAGGATCCATATTTTTTTTTTCCAAAGGGCTGCTCTGTAGTAAGTCTTTTGCAATTCTAGCCCAACTGTTACAGGTGTATGAATTTTAAAAGCTGGATAGATTACTGTAATGTAGTTGACTTTGGGCTACAACAGAAGATAGTCCAGTCACCACCAATGCTCTCTCTAAGCTGTGGAGTCTTGTGAGCAAAAATTCTACTTTGTGAGCTACTGGCATTTAAGTTGTGAGCAAGTGATTTGGCTGCTGCATAAATTAGTTTGCTCTGGAGCCATCCTTCCTGAGCTAAGACAAAAATGTGTGAACCGGAGGCTAAAAAACTGTGAGCTAGCTCACACTAATTCAGTTTAGAGGGAACACTGGTCCACCACTACAGTGGATTGAGCTGGCTCATTTCCTAATAAGGCTGACTGCAGACACACAGGAGATCTATGTTGGTTCAGATACAGCAAATGTCTGTTTTGTTGCACATGCCATTCAAGCTGTCATCCATTACCTTTTAAGCCATACATTGTCTCAACAGGATCACCTCCTTCTATCTGAACCACATACACTTTACAATTTGCTGTAGTGGGCTTGCCCTTGCTATTTCTTCTGTGGGTCAAATAAAATCTAGTGCAGCAAGATATGGTTTGTAGTGGTTCTGCAACTTCACTGTCACATTTCCTTGTAGTCCTGCAAGCCCATTTCATTATTAGCCATTACAGACAACTTGCTCTTTAAATTGTGTTAAGAACTATGCTACTGCTTTCTCTTTTTTATATTCTTTTTGTTTCTAAGATTTAAACTGTAATTCCTATAAGTCTTCCAGCGTTTTGTTTTGATTTATAACAGAAAGGAAATCAATGAGGGTGTAATGTTATATTTGGATTTGTTTGTTTCTAATCTGGCATGTTTTAAGGATTGACTTGTTTTTCATCTTTCTATTGATTTCACTCAGCACTTGCCTCTGTTTCCAGCCTCACCACCAAAGTCTGTAGCACTGTGTGCTTACATTCCAGCAGCATATGCAGCAAAAATGGTAACCCTGCCCCTAGCACACTAGAAAGAACATGAAAACAAGCAAATGGGAGTTATTACTTTTATAAAAACAAAACAGTCCCCAAGCCAGTGAGCTAGAAATATGTTTAGAATAAACACCTTTTTGGAAAAATCAGCACAATCCTCTACAGTGCAAGATCTGTATTTGCCTTGACTGATTGGAAAACATCCCTGTCAGTTATATATCTTCTGAGTCACTCCTCATCTCCCAATCTTCTTGAACTCTAAGGCAGACTCCAGAATAACCACCAAGTTCTTCTAAATTTAACCATCTATAATTTTATAACTGTAATATAAATTAATTACAATAGCAAATGAGGCTTGGAAAGAACCAAATTTCTGATTACATCCACATCATTATTCCATCGTACTTAACTGTCCAGAAAATATCTTCATTGGTTGACCTCATAAAATCTATATTTTAATGACCCATCAAATTTAGCTGCCATTTGCTTTGCATACACAGTATGTTTCTTTATGCTAGTCACTTATTTCTTTAAATGTGTTAGATATCATTATCCATTGTTTTTTTTAAAATGCAGCTTACCTGTAACAACCAAGAATCCCAAGAAAATATATGTACAGTAACAGTATGTGGTCTTCATGCCAGAAAGTTGTCTGGTTACTCAGTTGCAACAAAGAGAAAAGACAGCATGAGATTAAAGTTTCATGGAAGGACCAATTGTTATCTACCAGCTCATAAAACAGGTGTAAACAGGAGTCTGTGGCAGTTTCCGGATCACCTACCTGTAAAGTTAACAATTCTTGGAAGGCAAAATTCTGGCAAAGGGCACAACCTAGCCTGGGTGAAAAGCTTTCATTCTTTTAAAATGCCCAGATGACAGTCCAATCCAAATAGTACACAAGCTACTTAAAGTAATAAAAATTCCTTCCCTTTGTGTAGCCTCTGAATGGGCCTGATCCGAACTAGTGCACATGGAGGCCGCTTAAGGAGAAAACAGCTTTTATCCTTTTAAACAGCTTGTGAATGAGCTACTCAAAAGGTTAGACACTTTTATCCCTTTTAATAAATGGCCAGTGTGCAAACTGATTTGGACTAGGGAAAGCCTCTGAATCAATGCCACAGGCACAACTGGCTTAAAAGCATATGGGTCTGCAAGTCTTCAGTTCACTTTTTGGCAGATGGCTGAGCAGAGTTTTGAAACACACTTTTAGTGTTCCAGACATTCATGACAAGCCTCATTTGTCCTAATGTCCACTGAGATGAGCTCTCCTGAAAAACCTTTGATCTAACAATCTAGCCCTCCCCCCTTTTTTTGCTGTCTAGCCAATTTATGCCGACCCCATAGGGCTTTCAAGGCAAGAGACATTCAGAGGTGATTCACCATTGCCTGCCTAGAAACCCTGGTATTCCTTGGTGGTCTCCCAACCAAATACTGACCAGGGCCAACTCTGCTTAGTTTCTGAGATCGGACAAGATCAGGCTAGTCAAATAGATTGTTCCACATTCAGTAAAGGTTAAAAAAATGTAGAAATCTGTTGATTTCCAATTGTTCACAGCTAATTCTATAAGAATCATTAGACTGCAGATCAAAATACTCATGCAATGGCTGACAGCATACTTACAATTCCCAGGTGGCTACAAGACAGAATGCCTTTTGGGGTAGTTAAGACTGAGAGTGCGGTCACACTGCCATTTTGATCGGGATTCGCTGCTGTTTACTTGTGCATGTCAGTTTCACGTTCACATGCGCCAATTCGCCTCCTGCCACGAAGCGGGCTTACTCACGCAATACATCCGGGTTTTCCTGACCCCTGGAAAAACTAGTGTTTTCCTGGCACTTCCGCTTTGATTGTGCGATTTCGCCTATGTGGACAGCCCCTCTCTCGCAAGGATTGCGATTAGGGCCGTCTGAACGTTCTTGGGGTTGTTGTTTTTTTAAAAAAGAAGCTTCCGGTTTGAGCGCTTGAGCAAATGGATTTATTAAATGGATTTATTAAGCACATGTTTAGTCATGCGCTCAAACCAGAAGCTTTAAAAAAAAAACGCACAAAGACGGCCCTGGAGGCGGGAACGAGAGGCGGGGGCTCTGGCAGCCTGGATGGGGCCGGCAAGGAGGATGGCAGAGACGGCGGAGCCTATTTTCGTGGGGCAATGGCGGCAGCGGCACCCCCCCCCCAAAGTGTCAGCAGGATCGCCTGGAAGCCGCCCAAGCCTCCCTGTGGCCGGCAGGATCGCCTGGAAGGATGACGCAACAGCAGGCAAGCAGGTGCTGGGAAAGAGGGGCTGGCTAGCTCCATGTAGACAGCCCAATGCAAATAAAAATGTTCCTGATTTAAATAAACCAGGAACAAAGCACATGTCAGTTGCAGTGTGACCAGAGCCTAAGGTGCTGCCTGTAGCTGCCTGACAAAAAAGGAGAACACTCTGTCCTGCTCCAAGTTTGGTTCTCTTCTTACATTCTATTGCTCTCCTTTCATCCTAGCATTTCTAAGTAAGGCCTTTTTATAGGCTTGCTTGTTCTAATATCAAAGACCTTTCCACCTCTCTGAGCAAACATTAATGTGGCATCATGGCATTTTAATGGCAACTATTATCACATCCAGTTAATATGTGCCATCCTTCTACTTAATTGCACCATGTTCAGTTGGATGTGATTACAAAGAGATCTTAACTATTAATAGGGTTGAAGCTAGTGAAAAAAATTCCAGCAATGGGAAGGGGGGAGGTTTTTGCCAATTCCCAGCTCCCCCAGAAGAAACAATACAAGAAGTTCCACTTCACTGGTTGAAATCCCTTCTGTCTACAAAGCTTTTCCGTGGGATCAAAGCCACAGTCACAGCTTAAGTTTTGTTTTTCTGTTTTTCATCTTTTGCAAAGGTCTTTATCAAGCAGTACCTACTGGGATATTACACTTTTCTTTTTTGCCTTCAAGTTGTAGCCAACATATGATGACCTTGTAGGATTTTCAAAGGTGGTTTGCCATTGCCTGCCTCTGTGTAGCAACCCTGGTCTTCCTTTGTGGTCTCCCACCCAAATATTAACCAGGGTTGACAAAACTGGGCTAGGCTGGGCTATCCAGGTCATTGTTACACTAGGATTTAATATTCTTAATAATTCCGTACAATCCAACAGAATATTTCCAGCCCTTGAGTCTGCACCCACTCTTCCTGGTAGTTCATTTTAAGGGAGAGAAGGCAAATAATAGGCAACTATTCTCCCAGTCCTATTTTGGCACTGGAACCTCTTTTGGCGATCCCAGCTCTGTATCATCATTTTCAGGAAGTGTTAGTAGTATGAAAGAATTAAGTAAAAATTAATTCTGTGTGGAATGGAGAAAGCAGCAAGGTGGATGATGGGCAATGGTTCACTGGAAATAGAGCTGATGGTCATGGACTGAGAAGCCCGACAGCAGATGTCAGGTTTTGCCATGACATTGCTGCTCCCTCTGAGCTTACTGCTTCCTGGGTAGCCAGGAGGGCAATGGACAGGGCTCATGACCGGATGCTGCTACCATAACATTATAATAACATCACAGATCCATCAGTTTCTGTGGATAACTACTTTCTATCCACAAATTTGATCATGGGAAGTATCATCAGACCAGCAGTGAGATCTTGGTTACAGAATGCCTGACCTTCCAGATGTTTCCTGCCTTAGTCTGCTTTCTTTTTGTGTGTTGCATTAGTTTATTGCACAATTGACTGTCTCATGCTTATTAAAAAATGAGGAAAGTGGCTACAAAATATCTCAAAAAACTATAATAATCCTGCCTGGCAGCTGCAGTGTGCAAATCTTTCCGTTGTACACTTTCCGGTGCCTTAGTGCTCACTAGGTTACCAGGCCACTCCCTCCACCATCTCTCCCTCAGTCTTGCCCGCTGTTGCTGGAGGAAAGAACAGGGGAGGGTGACATTACAGATGCAAGAATATCACACCCGTCATCACATTCACAATGCTCTAGGAGTTCCCATGCTTTACCAGAAAGAGACCAGGGGAGTTCCTAGAGAGGCATGTTGGGCAGTAATGCCTCTTTTGCATGATCACCTGGGAGTGATATTGCCATGTCAGTGACACTCTGCCTTCTCACATTCCACCTCCTGAAAGGTTCTGGGGCACAGGCTGACAACCCTGGTGCTCATGCCCATATTTTGATACTGGGAGTTCAGGTAGTATCTTGATTATTAAATTTCCAGCTAAATCCCTACAGTAATCCTGTTTATATAAACGCAGCATACTGACAGGTTTTGCTCTTCCATTCAAGGAGATACACCCTGTATTTGATCTTGCAAATTTGACTGGTCTTATGTCTATTTAAGCTGCAGGATCAGCACTATTGCACGAGTACAGTTGCATCATCCAGTTCTGCCAACAGTATTTAAATAAAGCAATACAACTGAAACAAAATAAGAATATCTTGTTTTTGCTGGCGGCACTCAGATACATTACAGACACAGAGTTGCATGGCAGTTCACTTTCACGGAAGCAGGGAATTACCATATCTGTCACCGTATTTAAAAGCTCGAATCCATTTTTCATTGGGAGCAGCAAGGAAGCAGAAGGCACTCCATTTCAAATCTCCTACCATGGTACAGTCATGCTGTCACTCACCAATTCATCTTCTGTAGCAAATAAGTAATATAGTGACATATTTTAGAAATAGAAAACACTGTGAGTCATGAAAGCTCTATCTCAAATCCATGGTCCATGTGAAGTATTGAAATGTATACTCAGACTAGGTGTCAGATATATGTACAAATAGGACAAGGATGATGTCATGCCTCAAGGCATGTATGATAAGGCTGAGTAGAATCATGGAATCATAGAGTAGGAAGGAATCTCCAGGGTCATCTAGCCCAACCCCCTGCAGAATGCAGGAAATTCACAAATACCTCCCCCCCCCCCATATCTCAGTGGAATTCCTGGGGATGCTCTAGGTTACAATTCTTTGTTGTTATTGTTAATCAAATTTCTACCCTGCCGTCCCAGCCAAGGCCAGCTCAGGGCGGCTTTTTTCACATTCAGGAAAACCTTCCCACATATTTAATACAGCAGCCAGGAACCCACCCCTGTTTTCCCCAGAACACTACTGCACTGAGGATTCTGGGACATAGCCATACTCCCTTTCTTAGAGAAATAGGACCTAATAGGTTGGACTGTTTCCCCCTTTGTGTGTGCAACTCTGAACACCTAATATTGCATTCTATGAGGGAAGACAATTATTTTTTTCATGTTTATATTTTTACCCTCCATTTCATCCACAATAATGAAAGCCCAAAAAGGCTTCTGGGAGGCAAGTTGTCTCTCAGTACAACATTTCTGTCATGATCTGTCTTACTGAGGAATCCCATATATACTCCAGAGTTCTCCAAAACTTGAAAGCCACTGCTCTTGTTTGCCAAGTTTTGTAGCCTGGGATGCCTGAGGTGAAACAGAAAGAGTTGCCTCAAACCTTGAAACCAACCAACATCATGTCCCTAAACTAACACTGCTGGTTAGTCATCTCTGTGTCTAAGTTGCAGGATCAGCACTATATCATGGGCCCAGCTGCACCCTCTAGTTCTGCAGGTAAGACCTAGCATACTGTTTTTAAGGAGGGCCATTTTAAAAAGCAAAATAATATAACTAGAATCTTCTTTCTTATGTGTGGGAACAGAAACATTTCAGACACAGAGTTGCTTAGCAGTTTAATTTTATTCAGGCAGAGAGCTGCTAGATCTCTTTCATAGAATCATATCACAGAGTTGGAAGGGATCTCCAGGTTCATCTAATCCAACCTCCACCTGGAGGTTTTCCACAAGCAAACTTCATTTTCCACAGGAACAGCAAAGAAGCAGAAAGCAAAGCATGTCAAATCTGTTGCTCCTGAACAGCGATGTTGTAATTCATCATCTCATCTCCTGTACAAATAAGGGATAGAGTGAGACATTTATCTTTGCTTACAGAAGTAGAACACCACCATGTGAAGTATATCTAAAAGGTTCCATCACCCTGAATACCTGCATTTTGTGAAGCATGCCTGAGCACAGGTAGGTTTGAGTTGGGAAACTATCCATGAGATCTTCAAGTGAGTGAAAATGGCTAAATTCCACCCTCGGTTTCATTCCATCAAGGGCACTGCTGATTTCCAAACTGAAGCGACATGCTGACAACCTTAACTGCCTACAGAGTTGCTTGCACATTGGCATCTGGCATCTGATTAAGTTAAGACACTGAGAGCAATCCTAAGCAGGTCTACTCAGAATCCTATTCAGGTCTATTTAAAGGAACTTACTTCCAGGAAAGTGTTCTTAAAAGCATGCTGATTGTGACCTAAACAGTATGCTGTATTCCTTTGCACAAACTCACATTGTCTCACATTGTCTGCAGTATGCTTCTAGTCCATGTAAGGTCTCAGGTTATGCCATGTACAGACTGGCTGTCAATGACACCATGTCTCAAACCATGTATGGCAAGGACAAGTACCTCTGAGGAATTTCTGAAGATGACCTAGGCCACTGGTTCTCAAATTGTCTACCTTCAGGGAAACCTTTCCACATGTTCTACCCATCTGCCCAGGAATGTTTGCATGTCTTCTCCAGAGCCCTTCACTACCCAAAGGAGTCTCAGAGAGGCTTACAAACTCCTTTCCCTTCCCCTCCCCACAACAGACACCCTGTTAGGTAGGTGGGGCTGAGAGAACTCTGACAGAAACTGCTTTTTTTCAAGAACAGCTCTGCCAGAGCTTGTGACTGACCCAAGGTCACATCAGGTGGTACAAATGGAGGAGTGGGGAATCATACCCGGTTCTCCCAGATTATAGTCCGTGCACTTAACCAAACTGGCTCCCTATACCATACTGGCTCCCTACAAGCACATTCATACAAACATTTATATTCAAAGAGTATAACAGATAAATGTGTTAAATAAAGTACTCATGCCAAAGTTCAGTTCTAATTATTTCCTTATCAGTTTCTTCTCGTGTATGTTTAGTCCAAACACAGCAACTGTCAAGGCTTCCAACGGGCCAGCTAAAGATCCCCGTTTCCCTCCTTTCTCAAGGCAAACCTGGCAGTCAAACCAATCTTTTCAAATTTGTTGGTAGAATTCTATTATACAACTTCAATCTATTTCAGTGTAAAGTTCAGCAAAGAACTTGTGAAGTTGTGTAATTTGTTGTTGTTGTTCAGTCGCATAGTTGAGTCTGACTCTTTGTGACAGCATGGACCACATCACGCTAGGCCCTCCCGTCTTCCACCGTCTTCCAGAGTTTGCTTAATTTCATGTCCGCTGCATCGATAACACTGTCTAACCATCTCATCCTTTGCTGTTACAAATGTAACAGAATTCTACAAACAGCAAAGAACTTTACACTGAGATGGACTGAAGTTGTGTAATAGAATTCCACAAACAAATTTGAAAAGATTGCTTTGACTGCCAGGTTTGCCTTGAGAAAGGAGGGAAACAAGGAGCTTTAGCTGGCCCATTGGAAGCCTTGACAGTTGCTATGCTTGGACTAATCATACACGAGAAGAAACTGATAAGAAAATAATTAGAACTGAACTTTGGCACGAGTGCTTTAACACATTTATCTGTTATACTCTTTGCATGTAAATGTTTGTATGAATGTGCTTGGTAAACAATATAATTGACTATACAATGTTACACTGGGTAACTATATCAAGGCTGTATTTTGGTTGTTCTTAACCTCCAGGTGGTGGCTGGAGGTGTCTCAATATTACAACTGACCTCCAAGCAACAGAGATAGTTCACATGGAGAAAATGGCCACTTTGGAAGGCAGACTCTATGGCATTATACCCCATTGAATTCCCCCCCTCCAAATCCCACCCTCCTCAAGCTCCACCCCCAAAATCTGGAGGTATTTCCCAACCCAGAGCTGGCAACTGGATGCAGAATGCACCCTTGTGTGTCTTTTGTATAGGAAGATAAATACATTTTTTGCCGTTTCATATTTTTATTTCAATGCTCTTTCAGCTACAAGAATGGACTCCCAAGGCAGCTAGTTGTTGCGGGCAAGCTATCTTTCTGAACCTTTCTGAGGAATTACAGATTTGCTTTTGAGTAGGGATGCCAGCGTCCATGTGGGACCTGGGGATCTCCTGGAATTATAGCTCATCTCCAGACATCAGTTAGCCTGGAGAAAATGGCTGCTTTGATAGGTGAACATGATGACAGTGTACCCCACTGAGGTCCCTCTTCTCTCTAGGCTCCATCCCCAAATCTCCAGCAGTTTCCAAACCTGAAACTGGCAACCCTACCCCTGGCACCCTTACTTTTGAGGAATTTCAGAGTCCCTAGACCACACTCTGAATGTCATTGCTCTGGGTGTTTCAAGCTGGGCTACCTGCTGTGGAACAGAGGGATTTGCCTGCAACCAACTGTCCAGGGACAGATGTAGTACCTCCCATACTTGTCAGAGATGAAGGGGAGATGACCAGCTTGAGCAGTCCACTTGGCAATGACCGGCACACAGCAGGTCAGCTCCACCCCTCACACTCAACACAGTGGGACAGTCTGCCTTCAAGTTGGCAGGCCCACTGAAACAAGGCCTGCCCAAGAGGCCAGTGGCATGTCCAACCCAGCAGGATGAGGCAAAGGAGGAACAGTCACCGAATGGGGCAGCCCTGAGCCTTAATGTGCTGGCACCAATGTTCCCTCTAAGCTGTGGAATCTTGTGAGCAAAAATTCTACTTTGTGAGCTACTGGCATTAAAGTTGTGAGTGCATGATTTCGCTACTGCATAAATTAGCTTGCTCTGGAGCCATCCTTCCTGAGCCAAGACAAAAATGTGTGAGCCGGAGGCTAAAAAACTGTGAGCTCGCTCACACTAGCTCAGCTTAGAGGGAACGCTGGCTGGCACCAGTTGGCTTGGATGAGGCGTGGCAGACATTTAAGGGAGATAGAGGATGAATCTGGAGGCTGGCCTGGTCTTGTCGTACCTGATGGTCAATAGCTGTTACCAATCAGCCCAGGAGGGTATGGCAACCTTCAGGATGGCAGGAAGAGGAAGGGCTGGGCATACCCCATGGAGTCTCCCTCATAAGGACCAGGACTTCAGACCTGGGAGAACATGCTAGCTTTCCTGCCTGTGAACTGGCTAGAGTGAAGGGCAGTAGAAGGAGAGGAGGGAGACCTAAGGTGCTGTTAACCTCTTTAGACTGAGGCCTGTCAAAGTCACCACAAGGAGGCTCTGGAGGGCATGTCAGCCCCCACCCCCACCCCCAGCCCTGATGGCATGGCAGATGCTTACCACAAATACTGTGGCCTTTAAATTAGTGTGTTTCAGTGCTTCAGATTGTGTGTTGTTGTTTTTTCTGCACAGAAACAAGTGCCTGTTTATTGTGAGGGGTTTTCCCCTGGATTATTTGTTCTTACCTTACACAGCAAAATTCCCTCTTTTCACATTTTCCAATGTCCCTCTCATTGCGAGTACAGCGCCTCTTTCTGCATCTCCCCCCGGCTTTTTCGCAGTCCAAGCCAGATCCTGTAAACACACAAAAAGAAAGTTGGGGTAATACCCAAACAGGAATTTAGGGTTGCCAGCCTCCAGGTGGGACTTGGGGATCCCCTGGAATTACAGCTCATCTCCAGACTACTGAGATCAGCTCCCCTGGAGAAAAAGGATATTTTAGAAGGTGAACTCTATGACATTGTACCCCGTTGAGATCCCTGTCCTCCCCAGGCTCCATCTCCAAAGCTCCACGAGTTTCCCAACCTGAATCTGGCCACCCTACAACCCCTTCCCCCGCTGGAGGTTGGGGGGACCTGACAACCCTACTTGTCTCTTCACATTAACATTTCTCTATTCCTCTTACACACACACACACAAAGAAAAGAGAAACAAAACTGGACAAACAACAGTAGAAGTCTTCTGAACAAACTACTATTTCCTGTTCTGTTATAGCTGGCAAGATATTTTTGTCTCCAAGTGGTATTTATTATTTTGCAGCCCACAAAGAATACTAATGATTCTGGAAGTGGTTTATTAAAGTGTTCTCTGAATATCTCAGCCTTTATGGCAACAAAATGTAACTGTGACTGTTGTCACCTTTCCTGCACTCTCCAGTGTCGTCAAATCACTTTATTTTTCTATTGGTAAAAGCTTCAGCTGTTAGATTTCTGCACCTCAGAGTTACATGCCCATGGCCTATTGTTCCAAGTTCCCAATTTTTGATCAGTGGCCGCACCCTCAGAATGTGTGGGCATTCCTGTTTGTTCCATGTCCCCCAGAATCTCCATTTGCCAGGATACCCTGAACAAAGTTTGAGCCCAGTGGCACCTTTAAGACCAACAAAGTTTTATTCTGGGTTTAAGCTTCCATGTGCATGCTTTGTCCTGCTGCTTCAGAACAAAACCCACCAGAATCTACCCTGACTAGTTCACCTCATGGTTTCAGCTCCCTTTTTCAGCCAAGACTGTCCTATCCAGTGTTCCCTCTAAGCTGAGTTAGTGTGAGCCAGCTCACAGTTTTTTAGCCTCCGGCTCACACGTTTCCCCCTTAGCTCAGGATGGAGGGCTCCAGAGCAAACTGATTTCTGCAGTAACCCAGTCACTCTATTACAGCTTTAATGCCAGTCGCTCACAAAGTAGAATTTTTGCTCACAAGACTCCACAGCTTAGAGGGCACATTGGTCCTATCCTATTCCATTTTAAAGAATCTTTTAAAGAATTTTGGTGTCTATTATGCAAAGTTAATAGTATATTACCTGGTTCAATCAGCATCATCATGGAGAGAACCGCAACAAGAAGGTAAAAGAGCTTCATGACTGAAGGTCCAATCTATCTACCACTAGTAAAAAAGAATACTCAGACTGACCTGGGGTGAAATGCTCAGGTATTTAAAGGCTTCTGAGAATTGTGACATATTAGAGGGTTGCAGAACCATAAACTACAGGCAAGGTTTGCAATCATGTGTGCCCGAGGGTTTGCAACTTCTGTTCTTCACAAAGCCATCTAGAGAGAACTTGTTTCATATGTATAAAGGGAAAGTGTGCCAGTGAGTCGCAACCAACTCATGGTGACCCCATGAAGCTTGGTCTCATAGGGTTTTCAAGGCAAGAGATGAACAGAGGCAGTTTGTTATTGTCTTCCACTTCTTTATGTGTAACTCTCAGTAAAAGGAGTAATATCAGTTTACCAAGGTCCGGTGGCCAGTGCAGTGAGAGAAATGAGTCTTACCAAACTTGTATCAAGTCTGTTTTCTGAAAGTCATCTTATTTCTCAATTCTTATCAAAACATCATTCATTTATAAATTATTTTCTGCTTTGGATCACCCCTGAGGAGGAGAAAGGCATAGGATAAGAACATAAGTAGAGCTTGCTGGATCAGATCAATGGTCCAGCACTCTGTTTCACACAGTAGCCAAACCATTGTCCTAGAGCAGGGGTCCCCAACGTAGCACTATGGTGCCTGCTGGCACTTTTCCTGCCGCCCAGCACATGTTTTTAGAAATTGGGCAGGGCCAGATGAGGCTTTTGCCCAGCAAGGCTTCTGATCGGCCACCGGAGATGTTGTATAGTGGGTTAAACGCATAATGAAACCACAGACAACGATGTAGTGATCAGCATGGTTCGCTATTATACAACACGAGACAACGGTACCTGGCCAGAAGGCCAACTATATACACGCAACAGGGGATGCCCCCTGGTGCCATTGGTGGGTTTGAATTCCCACCGCCATTCCCATTAGTTCCCCTACACTGGAGCCAGGAGCCCCAGTCCCATTGTTCACAGGACCTCAAGCTCAGGCTCATTCGCTGATGGCTCATAGTGGTCTGCGGACACAACAACCCTCCCCCCATAGTTCCGATCCTGCCTAGGTGACATAGTCCTTCAGGTATGTAGGGGTTCTACGTTCCCTAGTGGATCGCCACAGAGTGGGTGTTGGGGTTTCTCCGCAAGCCAGTCGTCGGTGTGTGGTGGGGTCAGCCACTTCACTTCCGCCCTCTGGGGACGAGTGTTGCTGGTCACTGGGACCCGCTTCCCTGAGGTCCCGTTCTGCTTCGGGTTCTCCCCGGGCTTCTCGTGGGGCCTGCTCCACCTCCCCTTGGTCCCCCGGATCTCCTACCGTAGGTAGTAGGCACCGCCTCAGCTGGTCCACGTGTCGCCGCAGGACCTGCCCGTCCATTGTTGACACCTCGTAGGAGACGGGGCCGGTGGGGCGGATCATCTTCCCTGCTAGCCATTCCGGGCCCCAGCCGTAGTTCCTTGTGAACACCAGGTCCTCTGGGAAGAAGCCCCGGGGTGCCTCCCGGTCCTCAACCATGTTGCGCGCTGTTGGGGCCCTGTCGGGGTGCAGGTGGTCGAGTAGGATTGCGGGTTTCCAGCCCATCAGGAGCTCTGCAGGGCAGCGGCCACTCACAGGGTTGGGTGTGGTCTGGTTTGCTAGGAGGAAACGAGCGATGCGAGCCTCCCAGTCCCCGTCTGTCAGACTGCTCAGCGCTTCCTTTGCTGTACGGACCATCCGCTCGGCCTGGCCATTCATTGCAGGATGGAAAGGCGTCGACCTGATGTGCCGGATCAGGTTGTCCCTCAGGAAATGTTGGAACTCTTCAGACGTGAACGCTGGCCCATTGTCCGAGACGATCGTGTCCGGCAAGCCGTGCGTGGCAAAGATTTTCCGGAGGGCCCGGATGGTGGCACTCGCGGAGGTGGTGGAGACAGGACTCACCTCTAGCCACTTCGAGTACGCGTCTACAGTCACCAGGAACATCAGTCCGCGGAAAGGGCCGGCGAAGTCGATGTGGAGCCGTGACCACGGTGACCTTGTCGCCTCCCAGGACTGCGTAGGCGCGCTTGGTGGGCCTGGCCGGACTTCTTGGCAGGTCTGGCAACGCTTCACCCAGGCCTCTATTTCTCCATCCATTCCCAGCCACCAGACATAGCTCCGGGCGAGGGCCTTCATCTGCATGATGCCCGGGTGTGCCTCGTGCAGAGCCTGAAGGACTCGGTGTCGGAGCGCGCTGGGAACTACCACCCGGTCCCCCCACAGCAGACAGCCCTTGTGTGCCGACAGTTCCTCGTGCCGCGTTATGAACATGCTGAACTCCGGGCCCACTGGGGCCGTAGGCCACCTCCTCACCACCCAGCCGAGAACCCGGGAGAGGATGGGGTCACGGGCGGAGCGGCGAGCGACATCCTCAGCATGGAGGGGGGCATCCGGGAGACTCTCCATCTGTAAAACGTGGTGGGCAGGAGCCGGGTCCTCCCCCTCATCTGGCAGGGGAAGGTGGCTCAGCGTGTCCGCGTGGCCCATCACCTTGCCCGGCTGGTGTTGCAGGGTGTAATTGTAGCCTGCCAGGAAGATGGACCACCGCAAGACCTGGGGGGAGAGTACCTGGGGGGTCCAGCGATCTGCTGCGAAAAGGCCCAGCAGCGGCCGGTGGTCCGTCACGATGGTGAAGGGACGACCATAGACGAAGTCATGGAACTCCTTCATCCCGGCCACGACAGCCAGTCCCTCGTGGTCTATCTGAGCATAGTTCCGCTCAGCCGCAGACAGGGTCCACGAGTAGTACACGACCGGGACCTCCCAGCCGTCTGGGAGACGGTGCACCAGCACGACTCCCACCCTGTATGGAGATGTGTCGCAAGCCAGGACCACGGGCAGGGATTCGTCGAAGTGTGACAGGACCGAGTTTGAGATGAGCAGGGCCTTGACTGCCCGGAACATGGCGGCCTGACGTGGGCCCCAGACCCAGTGCGCTTTCTTGTTGAGCAACCTGTGGAGGGGCTCGGCTACCGTTGCCTTGTGGGGGAGAAAGGCATGGTAAAAGTTCAAGAGTCCGAGAAAAGCTTGGAGCTCGGCTTTGGAGGTCGGGAGCGGCACTTCCACGATGGCCTTCACCTTGTCCCGGGCCGGGTGCAGTCCATCCGCGTTCACTGTGAAGCCCAAGAAATTGACGGACGATACCCCAAGCTGGCACTTTTCACGCTTGACTTTGAGGCCGGCATCCTGGAAATGGCTGAGGACCATGCAGAGGCAGAAGGCGAACTCGTCAGGCGTGGCGGCAGCAATCATCACATCATCGAAGAATGGTGTGACGCTGGGAATCTCTTTGAGGAGAGAGTCCATCAGTTGCTGGAATATCCCGGGTGTCACGCTCACCCCGAATTGCAGGCGATTGACCCTGAAGGCCCCCCGGTGTGTTACAATTGTTTGGGCCTCTGCTGTCGGCCCATCTACAGGCAGCTGCTGGTAAGCTTGGGCCAGATCTAGTTTGCCGAAGATCTTGGCCCCTGCCAAGGTGGCCAGAACGTGGCTCACCACCGGGACCAGGTAGGAATGGTCCTGCAATGCCCGATTGTTCGTGCATTTATAATCCGCGCAGATGCGGACATCCCCATTAAGTTTAATTGGGGTCACGATCGTGGTTTCCCACGCTGCGTAGGAGACTGGCTTCAACACCCCTTGAGCCACCAGTCGGTCCAGTTGGCTGACCCAGCTGAGCTCTGAGAAGGAGCAAGGTGTTTGAGCTGCCAGAGGGGTGAGTGGTATTTTTATTTATTTACTTTCAGCTGAGGTGCTTTAGCTGAGAAGGTACTGTGTCAGGGACTGTATTTGGGAGTGTGTGGGTGAGTTGTAACAGACTCCTGACTGCTGGAGTTAGGGTGTGAAAGGGTCATTGTTTGCCTGTAATTAAGTGCTTGGGTGAAATTGAATAGCAGACTCCTGGCTGCTGGAGTTGGGGTGTGAAAGGGTCATTGTTTGACTGTCATTAAGTGCCTTGGGTGATTTTGAGTAGCTGCTGGCCACACCCTCTCCTGGGAGACAATTCTATTTAAGGCAGGAAGTTTGCAAGAGGCACGAGCCTCTGGCATGAGCCGAAGGGTGAGGCCAAAAGGGTGAGGCTCTTTGCCTGTGGCTCTTAGCCTAGGGGCTCTGTAAGAAGCCCAGGAAGAGCCAGAAAGCCAGGACCTTGGCTCCTTGGTAAGGTAAGGTAAGTAGACGCCTACAAAAGGAGCCATATAAATACAAAGTGTTTTAAAAGGGGGGTTATAGAAAAGTATTTGTTTAAAAACAATTATGAAGCCAGAATGCCAGCAGGGGGTTGGGGGCTATCCAGTGTTTTGCAGGGAGTGTCACATGTATGACTATCTGCCCACTGGTCAGAAGTCTTGGGTGTGTGGTCGGTGCAAGGAGCTCCTGGTTCTCAGGGAGCAAGTTTGCTCCCTTGAGGCCAAGGTGGCTGACCTGGAGAAGCAGGAACAGTCAGTTAGGTGCACGGGGAAGACTCTCGGGGACTTGTTAGATATGTCCCACTCTGGATCTGGCAGCCCGGCTGCTGCCAGGGAGCATGAGGGTCAAGGGGAAAAGGGGCACCATGCTGAGGATAAGGGGAATGTGCCCTCAGAAGGGACCTCTTCTTCAGCTGGTGAACGGGTATCCTTTCGTACCAAGGAACCGTCCCTGGGAAGGGTGGGAGGGGGGCTCTTGGTAGTTGGTGATTCGATCCTTAGGCAGGTAGACAGCTGGGTGGCGAACCCGCATACTGACCGTATGGTGACTTGCCTGCCTGGTGCGAAGGTAGCGGACATTACGCGTGTTTTAGATAGGCTGGTAGATAGTGCTGGGGAGGAGCCAGTGGTCGTGGTGCACGTCGGCACCAATGATGTGGGGAAATGCAGTCATGAGGTCCTGGAGGAGAAATTTAGGCTGCTGGGCAGGAAACTCAAGGCCAGGACCTCCAAGGTAGCCTTCTCGGAAGTGCTACCTGTTCCACACGCAGGGCCGGAGAGACAGGCACAGATCAGGAGTCTCAAAGCGTGGATGAGACGGTGGTGTAGGGGGGAAGGGTTCAAGTTTGTTAGGCACTGGGATGCTTTTTGGGACAAGAGGGAGCTGTACAAAAGGGATGGTCTCCACTTGTCCCGAGAAGGAACCAGGCTGCTGGTGCTCAAAATCAAAAAGGTGGCAGAGCAGTTTTTAAACTGAATAATGGGGGAAAGCCGACAGGAGATTAAAAGTGTCTGGTTCGGGATGGCTCATCTCAAAGAGATGAAGGGGTAGCTATTACTTTTGTACAAGGAAATGGATTACAATTGTCCACTGAGACTGTGGCTAATGATAGGAACTGCCTGGCAAGGTCTCGAGGCAGCAAGAGGAAGGCTGTGGGCTTAACAAACATGGGAAACTATAAGTGTTTATACACAAATGCTAGAAGTCTCCGAGGTAAAATCGGGGAGTTAGAATGCTTGGTGTTTTTTTTTGGGGGGGGGAATAGACATTGTGGGTATTTCAGAAACTTGGTGGGATGAGGAAAATCAGTGGGATACAGTGATTCCTGGTTATAAATTATATCGGAAGGATGGGGGGGAAGGGTTGGAGGTGGGGTGGCTCTGTATGTCAGAGAGGGTATATCGTCCAGTAAGATTGAGAGGGTAAGAGAATTGGATTCACTTCTGGAAATGCTATGGGTTGAAATAGTGGGTCCAAAAGGAGGCTTAACAGTGGGAGTTTGTTATCGCCCACCAGATCAAAAGATAGAGGAGGATTATAAAATGATGAATGAATTAAAGATAGTGGCTAGACAAAATAACTGTGTTGTAATAGGCGACTTTAACCACCCACACATTGATTGGGTCAATATGAGTTCTAGTCGGGAAAAAGAGATTGCGTTCTTAGACACTCTCAATGACTGTGCTGTGGAACAGATGGTCACAGATCCTACCAGGGGAGAGGCGATCCTGGATTTGGTCCTAAGTAACACCCAAGACCTGGTGAGAGATGTAAAAGTGATTGCACCACTTGGGAACAGTGACCATAATGTCATTGAGTTTAACATTTGTACAGATAAGGAGTTGCCTAAAAAGACTGATGCAACCACTTTTAACTTTAAAAGGGGTAACTTCTCTGATATAAGGGGACATGTGAGGAAGAAATTGAAAGGAAGAGTGGAGAAGGTCAAAACCATTGGGGAAGCTTGGAGACTATTTAAAAAGACAATCCTAGAAGCTCAGAAAAAATATATACCGCAGGTTAGGAAAGGTACAAATAGGTATAGAAAAAAGCCTGCATGGTTAACAAATAAAGTAATGGAAGCTGTAAAAGGTAAGAAGGATTCCTTTAAGCGGTGGAAAGCTAGTCTTAGTGAGGTTGATAAAACGGAACACAGACTATGGCAAATAAATTGCAAGTCTGTGATCAGGCAAGCAAAAAGGGAATATGAGGAGCATATCACAAAAAACATAAAGGCCAACAATAAAACTTTCTTCAAATACATTAGAAGTAGGAAGCCAGCCAGGGAGGCAGTGGGGCCCTTGGATGACCAAGGGGTAAAAGGAGTAGTGAAGGATGATAGGGAAATGGCTGAGAAGCTGAATGCATTTTTTGCCTCTGTCTTCACTGTGGAAGAGGAGAAGTGTTTGCCCACTCCAGAAGCACCGATTTCGGGAGGGGGTTTGAAAAACCTGAATCAGATTGCAGTAACAAGAGAGGAAGTCCTCCGACTGATGGACAATTTAAAAAGTAATAAATCACCAGGCCCGGATGGCATTCATCCGAGAGTTCTGAAAGAACTCAAATGTGAACTTATGGATCTCCTGACAAAAATATGTAATCTTTCCTTAAAATCTGCCTCCATTCCTGAGGACTAGAAGGTAGCGAATATCACTCCCATCTTTAAAAAGGGCTCCAGGGGAGATCCGGGAAATTACAGGCCAGTCAGTCTGACATCGATACCAGGTAAGTTGGTGGAAACTGTTATTAAGGAAAGAATTAGTAGGCACATTGATGAACAAAAACTATTGAGGCAGACTCAGCATGGGTTCTGTAAGGGAAGATCTTGTCTCACTAACCTGTTAGTGTTTTTTGAGGGAGTGAACAAATATGTGGACAAGGGGGACCCAATAGATATTATTTACCTTGACTTCCGGAAAGTTTTTGATACAGTTCCTCATCAAAGGCTCCTAAGTAAGCTCAATAGTCATGGGATAAAAGGACAAGTCCTCTTGTGGATCAAAAACTGGCTTATAAATAGGAAACAGAGAGTGAGTATAAATGGGAAACTTTCTCAGTGGAGGGTGGTAAGCAGTGGGGTACCACAGGGATCGGTACTCGGTCCAATGCTTTTTAACTTTTTATTAACGATTTGGAATTCGGAGTAAGCAGTGAAGTGGCTAAATTTGCAGATGACACAAAGTTGTTCAGGGTGGTGAAAACCAGGGAGGAGTGTGAGGCACTCCAAAGGGATCTGTTGAGGATGGGTGAGTGGGCGTCAACGTGGCAAATTGGGTTCATTGTGGCCAAGTGCAAAGTGATGCACATTGGAGCCAAAAATCCTAAATATAAATACATGTTGATGGGGTCTGAAGACTGCACTTTTAATCATATTTCACTTTGAATCATGTGCACAATTACAAGCAAAGAAACTGAGGAGGAGAAGAACTGAACCTAAAGGAAAAGCCACTTTTGGTTTGATGTCTGCCTCTGTGCTGCCTGCATCCAGTAAGAACTCCTCGACTTTCATGCTGATCTTCTGTTACATGAAACACCCTTTCTATCACCTTTGTTGTGCCTCAGAGACATCAAATAGCTACTAATGCACTATATGTGTCTCTGCCTTTAAAAAGAGCCTGGAAACTTGAGCTGGTCCACAATGTGGTAGACAGATCATTAAAAAGATCTGCCCCATGACCCACATCCACATCAACCATAACAAGTCCCACTCACACATTACTAAAAAGGGTGCCAGGGGAAGTGAGACAGTTGTTCAATTGGTTGCTAGATTCCTATTTATTTTATTTATTAAATTGGATTTACTAGGCCACCCTTCCCTACAAGTAGGGCTCAGGGTGTCTTACATCAAGATATTATACAGCTCTCAATTTAATATTAAGTTAAAACTTAACAGTGGGAGGGCTTCTAGTGTCCTGGCCCCACTGCTGGACCTCCTGATGGCACCTGGTATTTTTGGCCACTGTGTGACAGAGTGTTGGACTGGATGGGCCATTGGCCTGATCCAACGTTGGTTTCTCTTATGTTCTTATGTTCAAACCAATAAATACTAATAGATAAAACCAGCAGACATACAGTATATAGGATGGTGGAAAAAATTCCAGCTCCTTAGCCTTCCTGGGGGGAGGGGTTATGGGGATGGGAAATTATATGAGAGTGTCAAAGGATGCCCAGCTGTTGTCCTCAACTGAAGGCCTGGTGGAACATCTCTGCCTTGCATGCCCTGTGGAAAGGTAGCAGCCCCTGCAGGGCATGAATGTCTTCTGGCAGAATATTCCACCAGGTGGGGGCCAGGGCTGCCGGAATTCTCTTGGGCTGGGGACCACCAGGAAGTTCTTATTCCTTGCATACTGGGAGAGGTGGTGCCGAAGGTATCTAGGTCCCTGACTGCTAAGGGCCTTAAAGGTAAAAACCAGAACCTTGAACCTGATCCAGTGCTACACTGGAAGCCAATGCAGCTCACACAGCACTGGTTGAATGTGTACTGTCCAAGGGGTCCCAGTAAGGACCCGTGCAGTTGCATTTTGGACCAGTTGGAGCTTCTGAGTCAGGTGCAAGGGCAGGCCAACATAGAGCAAATTACAGTAGTCCAGCCTGGAGGTGCCCATTGCATGGATTACTGTGGTTAGGTTGGGGTGAGACAGGGTATGTGTGATAAGCCATCTCTGTGAAGGCTAGTTAGAGCAAAAGCAGGAGATGTGAGCACTAAGCAAAGATTGTAAACAGAAACATGGATGAAATATTAGTAGTGGTGGGCCTCTCAGCAGAGAATATTCTAATTGACCACCTGAGGGCAGTGTTGGTGTAGTGGTTAAGAATGCAGACTCTAATCTGGGAGAACTGGGTTTGATTCCCCACTCTACCACATGCAGCTGCTGGTGTGACCTTGGGTCAGTCATAAGTTCTTTCAGATCTGTTCTCTCAAGGGTAGTTCTTGAGAGAGCTCTCTCAGCCCCACCTACCTTACGGAGTGTCTGTTGTGAGAATGGAAAGGAAAGGGATTGTAAGCCACAGTGAGAGTTGTGGGTGTGTATGTATATATATGTGTGTGTGTGTGTGTGTATGAATTTTCAGGTGCAGGAATAATGCTGCACAGGAATAATGCAATACCTTTTAGAAACACCTTTAAAACATCCACATATATGCAGAGGCATCTCAGCTTCCTCCCTGTCTAAAAGGTAGGCTCAGGTGTGAGCCATTCTTTTCTGTTTGTTTGTTTTTGCTGGCTAAGAATAATTTTTATCTTCTGTACTATTTTCTCTGTTTCATGTTAGTTTCTTCTAAATGAATGTATCCTTTGTTTCTTTGAGAAGACAGCATATTCCAGTGTCTTGTGACCAGTGTTCCCTTTAAGCTGAATCAGGGTGAGCTAGCTCACAGTTTTTTAGCCTCCAACTCACACATTTTTGCCTTCGCTCAGGAAGGATGGCTCCAGAGCAAATTAATTTATGCAGTAGCCAAAATCACTCGCTCACAAGTTTAATGCCAGTAGCTCACAAAGTAGAATTTTGGCTCACAGGACTCCACAGCTTAGAGGGAGCATTGCTTGTGACTACTTTTCTCTTGTATCATGAATGACCCCCTCCATCTCCTATCCAATCTCAAAGGCCAAATGAAGAAACAAAAGAAACGTTAAACAATAATCAAGTTCTGAATCAGTTATCATTAGGTAACACTAAAGGCATTTTTGTTGTTGTTGAGAGGGGCCAAAACCAAAATGAGCTGCTTGCTTGTCTCCTCGTTCCTGTGCTTACAGCACAACCATATGCATGTCTCGTCAGAAGAGTAATTCCCAAGGTATTCAAAGGGGCTTACTCCCAGGTAAGTGTGCACAAGACTGCACTTTTAATCATATTTCACTTTGAATCATGTGCACAATTACAAGCAAAGAAACTGAGGAGGAGAAGAACTGAACGTAAAGGAAAAGCCACTTTTGGTTTGATGTCTGCCTCTGTGCTGCCTGCATCCAGTAAGAACTCCTCCACTTTCATGCTGATCTTCTGTTACATGAAACACCCTTTCTATCACCTTTGTTGTGCCTCAGAGACATCAAATAGCTAATAATATCATCCTGCTATGTGGGGATTTTCCTGATCTTGTTAAAAGAGGAGAGATGTAAAAAAATAGAAGTGCTGTAAGAAGGGAATTAGGAAAGACTTGAATATCTGGTTGATGGGGTCCAAAATAGCAAGCATAAAGGAGGAAGAAGGCACTGTTGGGAAAGTAGCAAAATGTTACCTATTCCAGAAGACAGTTAAAAGAGATACATACTAGACAATACACAGTTAGTAGCTTAAACATAACTTACACAGAAGTGAAGGAAAGCTGCATATCTTGGGGTGGGTGGCTGGGTAGGGGTGCTATTTCAAATAACTGTATAATGGGCTTTGTAATTCTTATTTGATTATTCGAAATAAACTATTATTTTGCTTAGTTGTGCATGGGTTATATGCAAATATGATCCACAAATGAAGAAATGGGTAAGTCTGATTCGTTATAAAAACCCTAATTAATAGAACATCTGAAAATTAATCCTTTTGTAGCAATAATTAATGAAATAATGAGACCATCTGATGACATCATGATTCTCCTGACATGAATAGGGCTTTCCCTAGCTGTACTCCAGTTAAGAAAAACCAGCATGTTATTCCTGCAGCAGAGTTTTTAGACACTACTCCAAATTAGGGTTGCCAACTTGTAGGCAGTTGTTTTGAATATACTTGGTTTGTCTGGGTGAGTCTAAGAGCAGGAACCTGAATGAATACCCTATTCCTGACTTGCAAGTAAAAGGGAACATCTCAGGTCAAATGTGTATTGTTATTAGAGGATAACAATAGCCTCCTGGACAGCTCCACAGCATCTGAGCAATGGCAGGGCACTCCCAATGGTCCTGCTGATTGTAGAACTGGCAGGGCCAGAAATGGTATGCTGACACCGGGGGAACCCTGCCTGTCCCAGCTACCAGTGGCTTCACAAGATTAAATAATTCTTCACCAAAAGTTTTTGTAATGTTAATGGAGCCCAAACACATAGGTGTCTAACAGGAGTAGTGGCCCATTTAAATCCATATAGACAACTGATCTTATCTTTAATTTGAGAATGTATTTTAAGTGCAATCAGTTCAGTTTTTTTCTTCCATCAGCTATATACATTACATATATACACACACACAAAACACATATACATACAAATATAAATGAAGTACAATGACTACATAAATGCAGGATAATTTATATATCTAAAAATTATCCAGTGTGCCTATGCTTTTGCAAAACAAAGGGTGCTTTTGCAAAACAGAGAATGGAAACTATTCATGCAAGCATACTTGAACAAGTGCAAACCCACTGGGGGAGGAAGGAAGAGAGGTATTGGCACTGTTCCTGACTACCAAGTTGTATGCCTGGCATTTTTTGTGGCTGGCAGCAGCTTTTGCTGCCATCTACCTTCTTCACCCTCTTTGATTCCTCAGCTAGGTGGCCAACCCTGCTTGCTTGCCCACTCTCCATCATGCCTGACTAGTTTCTTGCTAACAGGGGATACTTTTAACAAGTCACCCAAGCAATGTTTACCAAAGCTTTTATGCAGTCTCCAGCTGGTGCCTAAGCACTGCAAATCTCTTTTCCTGAGCATCAAAAGTGCATACAATGCTCTTCTGTTTTGAGATTCTTGGAAATCCACTCTTCCCATTTTTTAATGTTTGGGATTCTATGCAATCCTTGGGGTTCCCCTTGGTTTGCAGAGAAAAAACCCTTTCTCCGTATGCAGGTTATTATGTGAATTTATTAATCTCCATCTTGTGGCCATTTTCATAAAAAGGTATAACGTGGGGATCCACAAGGACCCATTCCCTATACTATTTCCTCTTTCCCTCCTCTTGGAAACCCCTATATCCTTACCTTTCCTCCTTTCTTCTGACCCAGCTGAGTGGGGTGAGTGTTTTTTATTTGATTTCAGCTGAAGTGATTTAGCTGAGAGGGTACTGTGTGCGGGGGACTATGTTTGGGAGTGTGTGGGTGAGTTTTGAGTTGTTGCAGAGTCCTGGCTGTTTGAGATAGCATGAGAAAGGGGCATTGTTTGACTGTAATTGAATGCCTAGGTGAATGTGAATAGCTGCTGGCCTTGCCCTCTATTGGGGGAGGCTTCTATTTAAGGCAGCACCTCACCTGTTCCTGTGGCTCTTAGACTATGGACTCTGTAAGAAGCCCAGGAAGAGCTAGAAAGCCAGGGCCCTAGTCTCCTTGTGTTCCCAGTAAGGTAAGTAGACTTCTACAAGGAGAACCACATAACTGTAAAGGGGTTTAAAAGGGGGATTATATATAATTATTATTTTAAAAGCAATTATGAAGCCAGAATGCCAGCAGGGGGTTGGGGGCTGTGCAGTGTCACATGTATGACTATCTGCCCACTGGGCAGAAGTCTTGGGTGTGTGCCCGGTGCAAGGAGCTCCTGGTTCTCAGGGAATGAGTTTGCACCCTTGAGGCCAAAGTGGCTGACCTGGAGAAGCAGAAACAGTCAGTTAGGTGAATGGAGAAGACTCTAGGGGACTTGTTAGATATGTCCCACTCTGAATATGGCAGCCCTGCCACTGTCAGGGAGCATGAGGGTTGAGAGGGAACAGGGCACCGTGCTACAGACGGGGCACTACAGGGAGGGAGGGGGCTTTTGGTAGTTGGTGATTTGATCTTTAGGCAGGCAGACAGCTGGGTGGTGAACCTGCGTACTGACCATATGGTGACTTGCCTGCCTGGTGCAAAAGTAGCAGACATTACGCATGTGCTAGATAGGCTGGTAGATAGTGCTTTGGAGGAGCCAGTGGTCATGGTACATGTTGGCACCAACAATGTGGGGAAATGCAGTCATGAGGTCCTGGAGGAAAAATTTAGGCTGCTAGGTAGGAAACTCAAGGCCAGGACCTCCAAGGTAGCCTTCTCAGAAGTGCTACCTGTTCCACACGCAGGGCCACAGAGACAGGCATAGATCGGGAGTCTCAATGTATGGATGAGACGATGGTATGGGGGAAGGGTTCAGGTTTGTTAGGCACTGGGATGCTTTTTGGAACAAGAAGGAGCTGTACAAAAGAGATGGTCTCCACTTCTCCCAAGAAGGAACCAGGCTGCTGGCGCTTAAAATCAAAAAGGTGGCAGAGCAGTTTTTAAACTGAATATTGGGGGAAAGCTGACAGGAGATGAAAAGTCTCTGGTTTGGGATGGCTCATCTCCAAGAGATGAGGGGGTAGTTGTTACTTTTCTGCAAGGAAATGGATTAGAATTGTCCACTGAGACTGTGGCTAATGTTATGGACTGCTTGGCAAGGTCTTGAGGCAGCAAGAGGAAGGTTGTGGCTTTAACGTGCATGGGAAACTATAGATGTTTATATACAAATGCTAGAAGTGTCCGAGGTAAAACTGGGGAATTGGAATGGTTGGTGCTGGGGGGGAAAATAGACATTGTGGGTATTTCAGAAACTTAGTGGGATGAGGAAAATCAGTAGGATATGGTTATTTCTGATTATAAATTATATTGGAAAGAAAATGGGGGGGGGTGTCAGGGGTCCCAATCAAAGCACTCAACAATGATTCTTCATGGAGTTCAGTTTATTGAGGTTTGTAGTAGACACCATGAGCTCTCATGTCAGTAATAGCGAGTTCCAACAAAGCAAGAAAAGAAAGACTCCCTTCAAACAGGACCCCTTGATACACTGAGGCCAATAAGCAGGCACCTGGGTGTGTGGGCAAAACAACAGTTTTACATTCCCAGGAAAGATGAGCAGGAAGGCAAGAGCAGGCAGAGCAGAGTTTCAAGGCCACTGGCCGATAGGCTGGAGAAGCAGAAACAGGAGAGAAAGCAAGCAGCAAAGCATCCCCCACATTCCAAATCATGGCAGCTAGCTGACAGGGGGAAGGGTTGAAGTTGGGGTGGCTCAGTATGTCAGAGAGGGTATACAGTTCCGTAAAACTGAGAGGGTAAGAGAATTGGATTTGCTTCTGTAAATGCTATGGGTTGAAATAGTGGGCCTAAAAGACAGCTTAACACCGGGGATTTGTTATTGCCCACCAGATCAAAAGATAGAGGAAGATTATAAAATGATGAATGAATTAAAAATAATAGTTAGATGAAATAACTGTGTTGTAATAGGTGATTTTAACTACCCACACATTGATTGGGTCAATATGTGTTCAAGACGGGAAAAAGAGATTGAGTTTCTAGGCACTCTCAATGGCTGTGCTATGGAACAGATGGTCACAGAACCGACCAGGGGAGAGGCGATCCTGGCTTTGGTCCTAAGTAACACCCAAGACCTGGTGAGAGATGTAAAAGTGGTTGCACTGCTTGGGAACAGTGAACATAATGTTATTGAGTTTAACATTTGTATAACTAGGGAGTTGCCCCAAAAGACTGACACAACCACTTTTAACTTTAAAAGGGGTAACTTCTCTGATATGAGGGGACATGTGAGGAGGAACCCGAAAGGAAAAGTAGAAGGGGTCAAAACCATTGGGGAAGCTTGGAGACTATTTAAAACTACAATCCTAGAAGCTCAGAAAAAATATATAACGCAGGTTAGGAAAGGCACAAATAGGTATAGAAAAAGGCCTGCATGGTTAACAAACAAAGTAATGGAAGCTGTAAAAGGTAAGAAGGATTCCTTTAAGCAGTGGAAAGCTAGTCTCAGTGAGGATAAAAGGGAACACAGGCTGTGGCAACTAAAATGCAAGCCTGTGATCCGTCAGGCAAAAAGGAAGTATGAGGAGCATATAGCAAAAAACATAAAGACCAACAATAAAACTTTCTTCAAATACATTAGAAGCAGGAAACCAGCCAGGGATGCAGTGGGGCCCTTGGGTGACCACGGAGTAAAAGGACTACTGAAGGATGATAGGGAAATGGCTGAGAAGCTGAATGCATTTTTTGCATCTGTCTTCACTGCGGAAGATGAGAAGTGCTTGCCCACCCCAGAACTGCTAATTTTGGGAGTGGTGTTGAAAGACCTGAGTCAGATTGAGGTGACAAGGGAGGAGGTCCTACAACTGATAGATAACTTAAAAACTGATAAATCACCAGGCCCAGATGAAAGAACTCAATTGTGAACCTGTGAGTCTCCTGACAAAAATATGTAACCTTTCATTAAAATCTGCCTCCATTCCTGAGGACTGGAAGGTAGGTAATGTCACTCCCATCTTTAAATAGGGTTCCAGAGGTGATCCAGGAAACTACAGGCCAGTCAGTCTGACGTCGATACTGGGTAAGTTGGTGGAAACTGTTGTTAAGGAAAGAATTAGTAGGCACATTGATGAACAAAACCTATTGAGGAAGACATAGCATGGGTTCTGTAAGGGAAGGGTTCTGTAAGGGAACCTGTTAGTGTTCTTTATGGGAGTGAATAAATATGTGGACAAGGGGACCCAATAGATGTTGTTTACCTTGACTTCCAGAAAGCTTTTGATAAAGCTCCTCATCAAAGGCTCCTAAATAAGCTCAATAGTCATGGAATAAAAGGACAAGTCCTTTTGTGGATTGAAAACTGGCTAATAAATAGGAAACAGAGAGTGAGTATAAATGGGAAACTTTCTCAGTGGAGGGTGGTAAGCAGTGGGGTACCACAGGGATCGGTACTCGGTCCGATGCTTTTTAACTTGTTTATTAACGATTTGGAATTGGGAGTAAGCAGTGAAGTGGCTACATTTGCAGATGACACGAAGTTGTTCAGGGTGGTGAAAACCAGGGAGGATTGCGAGGCACTCCAAAGGGATCTGTTGAAGATGGGTGAGTGGGCGTCAACGTGGCAAATGGGGTTTAATGTGGCCAAGTGCAAAGTGATGCACATTGGAGCCAAAAATCCTAAATATAAATACACGTTGATGGGGTCTGAACTGGCAGAGACTGACCAAGAGAGAGATCTTGGAGTCGTAGTAGATAACTCAATGAAAATGTCTAGACAGTGTGTAACTGCAATAAAGAAGGCCAACACTATGCTGGGGATTATTAGGAAGGGAATTGAAAAGAAATCAGCCAGTATCATAATGCCCCTGTATAAATCATTGGTGCAACCTCATTTGGAATACTGCGTACAGTTCTGTTCGCCACATCTCAAAAAGGATATTATAGCATTGGAAAAAGTGCAGAGAAGGGCAACTAGAATGATAAAAGGGTTGGAACAGTTCCCTATGAAGAAAGGTTAAAGCACTTGGGGCTCTTTAGCTTGGAGAAATGACGGCTGAGGGGAGACATGATTGAGGTTTATAAGATTATGCATGGGATAGAGCAGGTAGAGAAAGAAGTAGTAAGTTTATTGTATATGGCCATTGGCCGTTACCATATAAAATATAAATACAAAATTTAAATTTAGGGTTCAAAAGTAGTGTTCTAAAAACAAAAACTGCAAGAGGAGCCAACCCAGGATTGATCAGGGCAGTGGGAGCTCAGAGCTCCCTGCCTCATGAAGATCCTGGGGCCAGCCTCTCCTGCAGTGTGGTTTAAACTTCACTGCAGGAGACACCAAGCCAGCCCCAGAGTCTAGGTGGCTTTAAAAAAAAAATCAGTATTTTTCTTCTTGGGTCTAGTGGACTTGAAAAAAAATCAGGATTTCAAAAAAAAAAAAAGATAAAAAAATCCTGGATCTGTATTACCATACCAGTATCGGGATCAGGAGTTTTTGGAAATACCAAAATAATTTTGGGTCCAATAGACCTGGATGAAAAAATACCATTTTGTTTTGCACACCCCTTGGCCACAGAGAGGCTAAAGAGATTTTTCTACAAACTTGGGGACGCCCTAGTTTTGCAGAAAAATCTTAAATTTCAAAAAACCCAGAATATGGGAGGGGATTGATTTCTCCAAAGGTAATGTAGCATTCACTGTGCAAACACAGAGAACACACTTCCAGTGTTTGTTGGTGGTACAGGGGAGCCTTGCTGGGTTCAGCAGTGGTGGCAAAGCCGGGATCCTCACTGGGCCTGACAGTGGTGGAGTCCAGGAGCGTACCAGCAACAGCTCAAACCATGAGTCATGATGCAGCCCAGAGGCGCCGCCTTACTCACAGGGACACCCAACAGCCGGGCAACCCATTACTGACTGGAACCAGAGACCCCAAAAACTGGCCAAAGAGGGCTCTCTTGGCCTGGGACACAGAGTCAGCCAAAACTCTGCAAAGAGGGTTTCAGTTTCAGGTTGCACAAGGGAGCCCTCCAAGGTAACTTCCAATCTCCCCCTCCACGCAGCAGAGGTATGCATATGGAATAACAATGAGCTCCTCAAGGTAAAGTATCTGCATTTTTCAAAGCCACTCAGAAGACATCTGGTGAACCTTTCTCTATCTCCATGCACATACGAGATCCCCTTTGTGTGACACCCATGTCCATGTGGAAATCCTTTGTCTCCACACCTGTCCTTCCTGCCTCCCTCCTCAGGACACTGAGATAAACTAATAAAATATTAAATTAATCAATGATCCTTTTTGACACCCATCAGGGACCCATTTTCCCCTTTTGTCTAAGCCTGGGAACCCTTTCAACCTACCGTGGTAGGACCATCAGTGATCGTTAGACCCATCAAGTTCTGGCCTGGGAGACTGCCCCTTGAACCACTGAGAGCAGGGAGTGAGGAAAGGAAGGTTTCGTGAGCCTGTCTGAACCAGATCGGGGCAAGCTGCCAAAAGTGGGAAGGGAGAAAGGAAGCCTCGGCATGCCTGCCTGGTGCAACTCTGGGTGAGCCACTGAGAACGGGTTTTGAAGGGCTGTCATGTAGAAGATGGAGTGGATCTATTCTCTCTTGCTCTGGATTGCAAGACTAGATCTAATGGGTGGAAATTACAAGGGAGTGGTTACCGGCTAAATATCAGGAGAAACTTCCTAACTGTAAGAGTGGCTGAGCAGTGAAACAGCCTGCCTTGGGAGGTGGTGGATGTTCCTTCGCTGGACGCTTTCAAGCGGAGACTGGACAACCATCTTTCAGGTATGATGTAGGTATGTAGGGCTATCTTTCAGCTATGCTTCTGCAGAGTGCAGGGGGTTGGACTAGATGACCTGCAAGATCCCTTCCAACTCTAACATTCTATGATTCTAATGGGGGGTAGGAGTTGGTAGGCCTGGTGGCTACAGGGGAACCTGGAAGCCACACTGGGCCTGGTGAGAGGAGGCCTTCTGTCTTGTTGCCTGCCAGTGGTAAAAGTGGTGGGAGGGCTGGAGGCAGGGATATGGTGGGGTACATGTGATGTCAGCAATGTCACCAACATCAAGTATCTCTGGGAATTGCTGGAAACTCTATGGTTTGCTAGAAATCCCACCTCACCCTTCTCTGCTGGGCTACATCCTGAAGCCATTGCCTGTCTTCATACTTCTCCAGGGGCAGGGGGAGGCCTTGTAGTAAGATGTGGTGGTGCCCGTCCTCCACATCCCTCATGGCATGGCAAGACTCCACGGCTTGCCACCTCATCCCCATACACACATGGTAAGGTGAAGTGTGGTGCATAGGAGAGAAGGATTAAGAAGTTCAAGCCCAACCTCAACCCCTGATGGAGGGAGCAGTTTCTCAGATGGCTGCCGATGTGGCTGGGTTCAGTGCAGGGGTTCAGGGCAGGGGTGCGGTTGGTCCGGTTGCTGCCCCACCACCTCTGGCATTCTCCTGGTTGATGGGCCCTGAAAATAGAGGCATGCTGTCATGAATGTTATAAGCATAGCCTTAGTTTGTCTGTAAAATATTTGCTTCTGTTTAATGACATTCATGCCAGCCACAGCAGATTTGGCTAAGAACTTACTAATGGTTCATAGTGGCATAATCATATAATGACCTAATTGCTGACATTTCAGTAGTACACAACTCAGTACAACAGAAATAACTGTTGGAATGGCCCAATAACCACAGGTGGCAAGAAACCATAGACTCAAAATCTCCTTGGACCCCATAGGATATATTTCAGAGTTATTTTAAATGCTGAACAGTAGCCTTTCAGATGAAACCCAACTCAGGCCAGTTCAGGACTTTAATTTTTTTTTTCATTTTAAAAAAATTCCACTTATGTCGACCTTTCTTCTGCTATGCAACTCAACATGGCATATACAGGATTCCCACGAGACCTCCATCCGGGCAGTGTTTTCCCTGTATTATTTTAAGATTGGCCATATGTTTGTGTATATCAGCCAGTGGAAGGTCACATTCAAATTGCTGACTCACAAGCATGACTAGTCCGTGCTGACTCTGAGCACCTGCTGCATTACACACAGCAAGGTTGAATGACCAGCTTGGATGGCAAGCTGAGCTCTATGAGTGTCAGTTGCACAGGCTGGCTGGACACAAGCACAAACCAAGAGGCTCGGATATTTCTAGGTACAAGAAGACAGGTGGTCACATAGATTGGTCTTCTGTTTTATTTGGAGTACATAAACACCTGTTGGCAATTGGTCCTCCATCAGTCCGACTGGTTACAGCTTGGGCTGACATGATATTGTTGCTCTATCAAACAAACAATATCCTCGACAACTTCAGGTCAAGTCTGCCAGAAGAATCCATATATGGATGTTTACTGGTTCATTGCCTCATAGCTTGTTCAACTGAACATTGGTGCTTTGAACTTCAGTATCCCGTTGCTTCAGCTAATGGAAACCACCTGCACAACAAACTTCCTCCCCCAAATACCACTGGAGCATGGGCTTATGATGTAAAAACTGCCAAAAATCTTTTGTCAAGTATTTTGAAATGCTTGTGGTATTTGCCCTCATAACGGCATACAAACAAGGCTATCAGACGAGCCCCGCTGGATCAGAGCAAAAATCCCCTCTAAGTTAGCATCCTTTCCCCTACAGTTAGATGCTCTGGAAGGACTACCAGCTGGTAATGAAAACCTTCCCTGGTAACAAAAACCTTCCATTATTGCTCCCCAGAGCAACTGGTATCCAATGGTGTACCGTCTGCAAAGAAAGAGGTTCATTCAGTTATCAATTGGCATTAATAGAACTCTGTAACTTTCTGCTGAAATATGAGGAAAATGATTTTGTTTCTTTACTTTGCAGCTGAAGAAGTGAGCGCTGAGCTCTGACTTGTGAAAGCTTGTACTGGAATAAATGTTTTTAGTCTTTAAGATGCCACTGGACATCTGGTTTGTTTTGCTACTGTAGACTAACATGGCTAGTTCCCTGGAACAGCCCATTTAGCACCATCAAAGCTAGTTGGGTTGAAGATATAATGTGACATTGAATACCACAAGTTAATTATCTGTAGTGTGAATAAGTATTTCTTTCATTTCTAAATCTACTACCCATTGACTGCATTGGGTGACCTTGAATTCCAGTGCTATGGATGACAGAGAAAGGGTTCTTTGCATCCACTTTCTACCAACAATGCAGTTTTAAAAATATAATTCTGTCACAATTTCCCTTAGTCATTATTTTTCTAAACTGAACAGCCTGAAACTCTTTAGCCTTTCTTTGCAAGATGGTGCTTCAACCCCTCATTTGTTTGTGTTGTCCATTTTTTCACCTTTTCCATTTTTATGAGATCTGTTTTCAGATGAGTAAAACCAGAACAATATCTAGCATAAGAAGGATCATTTTCTAGACCTGTACATGGGTATTGAACTTGCACTCTTTTTACCTATTTTATAATTGATTGATCAATCAAAAGGTTTTTATTCTACCCTTTCAATGGAGCTGAATGCAGCTTACACAGCCTTCAAAGTGAAATCACTTCTGCGCTGCAAACCAATACCAGTTTAGAACAAAAAAAAACCAGCAGAAACAGCAAAATAAGTAGATTCTGTCCCAGATCCTGGCTTCACTTGAAAGTCTGCTCAGTTACATGCACTCTTAAAATCAGGGGCAGACTGGCCATTATAGCCACTGGGGTATAATGCCCCCCTTGGACCAGCCCAGCCCAGGACAGAACAGCCATGCTGGCCTGGGGAAGGTGGCTTCCAGCCTGGGTGATGCCAGCCGGCAAAAGGAAGGCAGCTCCCAGCCTGGAGAAGGTGTCTTCCAGATCAGCTAGTGAGAGCTGCGTCCAGCACAGGGAAAGCAGCTCCCAGTCCCAGCCCCGCTGACATGAGCCACATCTGCCCAAGGAATGAAGCTACTGGCCTTGCCAGTGTGTCTCATGCCTGGCCCAGTAGAGATGCCAGCCTCCAGATGGGACCTGGGGATCCCCCAGAATTACACCTCATCTCCAGACTATAGAGATCAGTTCCCCTGGAGAACACAGATGCTTTGGAGGATAGAGTCAATGGCATTATACCTCACTGAGGTCTCTGTCCTCCCCAGGCTCCACACCCAAATTTCCAGAAGTTTCCCAAACCTGGATCTGGTAACCCTACCCCGCACTCCCAGCTAGGGTTGCCAGACTCCCGGTCCAGGTGGGGGTTCCCCTGATTTTTGAGCTTCTGCCTGCCACCAGCCAGCTGGCCAGCAGGGGAAACCCCACCACCAAAGAGGGATGTTGCGCAGTGATGTTCCCAACATGATGACATCACGCGGCAGTGACATCATCTCGTTGGGATGTCGCATGGCAACACTCTTTTTTAAGCCAAAACCCCCATAGAATTTTGCCCAAAATGCAAAGTGTCACCACGCAACGTCCTTGATGTGATGACATCACTTCCACGTGACGTCATTTTATCGGGGAGTTGTGCAACATTCCTGCTCACTCCTGGAACGCCCTCCACCTCCCGACAAGCTGAGAGGCTCTGGAAACCCTATGGCCCAGCTGGTGTGAGCTGCACCCAGCCTGAGGAAGGTAGCTCCTGGCCCATTGTGGGTGAGTTGCACCAGCCTGAGGGAGTTGTGCCCAGCTTCTGGCCTAAGTGAGCCAAGCCCATCCTGGGGAAAGTAATCCCCAGCTGAACTGACATGAGCCATGCTTGGAAAAGTTGGCTCCTGGCCTGGCCAAACAGCACTCAATCTGGGGAAAGCAGTTCCTAGCCCAGCTGACACAAGCCATACCTGGCCCAGGGAAGAAGGTGCCTGGCTCATGCAAGCCAGGTCCAGGGCCCAGCAGAGCTTTGGGACTGGCTGAATGGGTCCTTCTTCTTCCCTCCTTTGTGGGGGAGGGTCCTTTCCATGGCCTTTCAGTTCACCCTGCCTGAAAGCCAGGAGAGACGAGTCATTCCGTCAGGGGCAGATTGGTCTTTAACTGCTGGGCAGGCTCATACAGGAACAGACAGTCCTTCTAGAACACTGGTCCTCCTGAACTTTTGCTCATCCCTAAGTCAGTATAAAGCTTTGATACTTGACAAAATTTGTTCTCTGGAACCCATGCCAATTGATAATCTTGCAGTCACACTTTGTACCATGTGTGGTCCTCAAAGGCAACCCATCTAGAGTAGATTACAATAAATGAAGCTGCATTTGATCTGATCACAGGTCACTGTGGCCAGACCTAGTTTCTGAAGGAAAGGCTGCAGGTGGCATTCCATTGAAGTTGTTTAAGCACACCACACAGATCTGAGCCTCCATCTGAAGATAAATATTTAATGACACTGCAAGACTATATGCTCCCTTAGGGAAAATGCAACCTAGGGATGTTATGGAATATTGTAAGTACACTGATTTAAGCCAATGAATGCTGTGGTTAGAGCACTGGCCTAGGGAAGACCTGGGTTCAACTCCCAGTAAAGCTCGCTGGGTGACCATAAGCCAGCCACTATCTCTCAGCCTAATTTACCCAGAGGGCTCTTGTGAGAATAAAATGGAGGATGGAAAAACCCCTGTTAGCTCCTTGAAGGAATGCTGAGAGAAAAATATGATAAATATATTCAGACATCCCCCATAAGGATATGTGTTTGCTTCTGTCAGGATAACTCTTTTTTCCTATTTATTTATTTATTGTTAAATTTGTGCCCCACCCTTCCTGCAAAGCAGGCTCAGGGCGGCTTCCAAGTAAAACATACTAGTAAAACATACACAAAATACAAGTAAAACATACACAAAATACAAGTGAAACATACACAGTTAAAACACAGCAATTAAAATAATACGATACAAAATGCAAAATGCTGGCAGCGATTAAATTCAATTAAGAAGGGTGCTTCAGAAGGTTTCCACAAAAGCTGGATGTTCTCCTGCTCATCAGTTCCTATGTCAACTGTTCGATGGTAAGCACTAGATGTTCTAGATGTTCCTCAACAAATCAGACCTCCTGGCAGCTGCTCAATGGTACAATTTCGGGCCGGGCACCTACCATTCTGTCAAAGATATACCCAGAAATAGAGGGGAGCAGTTGCTGGTTTGGACTGAAAAGAAAATGGAGGATACTTCTGCAGGCTAGAATCAGCACTGGCTTGGTCTCTTGTTAAGCAGGGAGTCTAGAGACCCAGAATAGGATAGAATAGACTAGAATAGAATAGCCTTGGAGAGGGGTAAGGAATAAAAGAGTAACAGAGTAATGTGACCTCAAGATTAGAAATAGTATAATTAATATCAAATAGATATAATGTATTGGCATCCAGGGTTGAAAAACCATAGAGTTTTGGGGAAATCCTAGAGTGCTGGTTGGACACGATGATATGATGCATTACACTGATGCTAGCACAACTGTCTCCACCCCCAGGATCTCCCAGCAGGCCCTGAAGGATCTCACTAGCAATACTAGCACCCACAGGTGCTCTATTGGAAAACTTTTTCTCCCTCTCCTGCAATACTAAAACTTGGGGGCATCCAATGTAGTTGTCAAATAGGTTCAAGACTAGGGTTGCCTGATTAAGTTTGTGAAATACCTGGAGATTTTGGGGGTGGAGCCTGAGAAGGGCAGGGTTTGGGGAGGGGGAGGACAATGGCATATAATGAAAGCCATTTTTTCCAGGTGAACTGATCTCTGTCGCCTGGGGATCAGTTGTAATAGCAGGAGACCTCCAGCAACCAGCTGGAGTTTGTATCAATATAAATATATCAGTATCAATCTAAAGACACTCCGTGAATAAATTACGAACAAAGACAGAAAGATTATATTGTACAAAACAATTCAAACAGTTTTTAAATCTTTGTTAAAGTTCAACAAATCCTTATGTATTAAAGAGCTAGGAACAAAGAGTACTTGATACAAAGGGACAACTCAAATAAAGTCCACAAATCCTTTGTATAAAAAAGCTTTAGGAGAGCAAAGGTTCTACGTCTTGTAAGAGCAATAAAATAAAATTTCAACAATTTTCCTTCAGCTAGTTTTCCATTCACTCCATTGACAGGTTCTCTTTCTGCTAATTTCTATTATAGAAGCCTAATTGGCAGAAAGAGAACCTGTCAGTGGAGTGAATGGAAAACTAGTTGAAGGAGAATTGTTGAAACTTTATTTCATTTCACAGCTAAAAGAGTACCAGTTATCTGAAGAAGCAAAATGTAATCACGGCAGTGAAGCCAGCTGTGTATAGCTGCAGCTCTTACAAGACGTAGAACCTTTGCTCTGGCGCCGAATAATGGAGGGCGAGAAGGTGACCATCACCTCAGCATTAGTCACCGCCACCGCATGGGAGAGGTCACACCCGGCCGCCACCACTACTCACCGTGTGGCCTCCTCCGGAAACAGCAACCTTGATGACCCCAAGGTACACCGCACGCTAGCACAGCATCGCCCGCCAGCACCGCCCGCAAGCAACCCGGCTCGGCGGCGCAGGAGTGTGCCAGCTGCGGAGGGCAGCACAAGAGGAAATAGTGCCGGTTCCAGGATGCCACATGTTGGGACTGCGGCCACACGGGCCACATCGCAAGGCTTTGCCGCTCCAAGCCATCCCGCACAGCGCAAAAACCGCCCTGCCGCAGGACTGAGGCACACTTCGAGGACTGCGCGGCCCCAGAGGAAGACCTATACCTACTGACCAACACCCCGGCAGCCCGAGCACAGGTACTGAAACTCCCCAGTCAGGCCTCTACACCAAAAATATACGTCCGGGTCAAAGTAGAGGGAGTCCCCTTACAAATGGAACTTGATTTGGGCTCCGCATGTTCCATCATTTTGGAGGCCATGTTAACGCAAATTTGCCCAAAGGGGGCCCCCGCTTGTGGCCATCACCTGTGACGCTCATGGACTTTCAAAGAAACCGAGTGCCAGTGAAGGGGGTCAGGAGTTTCAGGGTGCAGTACCGTGGCTTCAAGGGCCACTTGGACTTGCTCGTAGTCGAGGGGGACCTAGTTAGCCTCCTGGGAAGGGCCTGGTTTGAACCCCTGGGAATCGCGATCGAGGAGGTCCAGCAATGCGCAACCCGCGACTTCCAGGAGGTGTGCCGCAAGTTCCCATCTGTCTTCGATGGGTCCCTGGGCCGATACACGGGCCCCCCAGTCTCACTACAACTTGACCCCACGGTGGCCCCTATCCGCATGCGGGCCAGGTCTGTTCCATTTGCCTTAAAACCCAAAATAGACGTGGAACTGGAACATAAGAACATAAGAGAAGCCAATGTTGAATCAGGCCAATGGCCCATCTAGTCCAACACTCTGTCACACAGCGGCCAAAATATACCAGGTGCCATCCGGAGGTCCAGCAGTGGGGCCAGGGCACCAGAAGCCCTCCCACTGCTGCCCCCTCCAGCACCAAGAATAGAGTGCATCACCTGCCCCAGACTGAGAGTTCCCATCTAAACCCTGTGGCTAATAGCCATTGATGGACTTCTGCTCCATATGTTTATCTAATTCCCTCTTGAAACTGTCCATGCTTGTAGCTGCCACCACCTCCTGGGGCAGTGAATTCCATATGTTAATCACTCTTTGGGTGAAGAAGTATTTCCTTTTATCTGTTTTAACCCGACTGCTCAGCAATTTCATAGAGTGCCCACGAGTTCTTGTATTGTGAGAAAGGGAGAAAAGTACTTCTTTCTCAATCTGCTCAATCCCATTCATAATCTTATAAACCTCAATCATGTCACCCCTCAGCCGTTGTTTCTCCAAGCTAAAGAGCCCCAAGTGCTTTAACCTTTCTTCATAGGGAACTGTTCCAACCCTTTTATCATTCTAGTTGCCCTTCTCTGCACTTTTTCCAATGCTATAATATCCTTTTTGAGATGTGGTGACCAGAACTGTACACAGTATTCCAAATGAGGTCGCACCAATGATTTATACAGGGGCATGATGATACTGGCTGATTTGTTATCAATTCCCTTCCTAATAATCCCCAGCATAGCGTTGGCCTTCTTTATTGCAGTTACACACTGTCTAGACATTTTCATTGAGTTATCTACTACGACTCCAAGATCTCTCTCTTGGTCCGTCTCTGCCAGTTCAGACCCCATCAACGTGTATTTATATTTAGGATTTTTGGCTCCAATGTGCATCACTTTGCACTTGGCCACATTAAACCCCATTTGCCAATAAATAATAGTTTATTTCGAATAATCAAATAAGAATTACAAAGCCCATT
>JAPDNY010000600.1:0-30929 GCA_029375565.1 Gekko gecko
CCTCTGGTGTCAAAGGAAGAAAAAGGAGGAGGTTCTCTGTGTACCAAAACTGTACACATAAAGGAGATCTACCAGTTGGCACCTTCCGAGTAACTGAGAGAAGGGAATGAAACCAGTGTTTCTTGACACAAACCAGGATTCAAGTTACTGCCTGTGAGCTGAATGCAGGTTTCACAAAGTAACCATAGTTACAATAAGCGGGCACTGTCGATTGCTGAAGAATGTTTTGCCATTAAAAAAACTGTTGTGTATGCAGACAACATCGTGCCATCAACGAAGAACCAGAGCTTGAGTACCTGAGAACAATGGGACTGAGGTTCCTGGCTCCCGCATAGGGGGACCAATGGGAACGGCGGCGGGAATTCAAACCCGCCAATGGTACCAGGGGGCGGCCCCTCCCCAATTGTATATAGTTGGCCTCCGGGCCAGTTACGGGCGTCTCGTGTTGTATAATAGCGAACCATGCTGATCACTACATCGCTGTCTGTGGTTTCTTTATGCGTCTAACCCACTATACAACAATGGCGACGAGGATGGGATCCTGTTGAGCGCTCCAGCCGGGCTGTCGGACAACGCTACCGAAGACTCGCTCCACCACTCCACGGGCATCCTCCATGAGCGCCTCCGAGGGTGAATCCAGAGCCGCGTCGTTGCCGCCGACTAGCACAATGGCCATCGCTCCAGGAGCCGGGCTGATACCGCCGTTCGACGCTTCCCAGCCCCGACGATGGGGAGCCTGGGTCACGGGTTTGCGGCAAGCCTTCGTGTTCTACCAGATCACGGACGAAGACCGTAAGAGAGGACTGCTGCTCTGCTCTTGCGGCCCCGTGATCGTGGATCTGGCCCAATACCTTCTCTCTCCCAAGAAGGTGGAGGAGTGCACGGTCGACGAGATTGTGAAGGCCGTGCAGAACTACTACTCCCCTAAGCCGTCGGAGATGACCTGCCACGTGGTTTTCCAGCATAGGAACCAGCAGGGCAAAGAAACCGCCGCGGAGTTCCTCGGAGAGCTCCGCCGCCTGGCGGCCGACTGCGCTTTCGGAGAGCACTTGGAGATGGCCCTCCGCGACCGTTTCGTCGCTGGCCTCAGGGAGGAGAAACTCCAGCGCCGAATAATGGAGGGCGAGAAGGTGACCATCACCTCAGCGTTAGCCACCGCCACTGCATGGGAGAGGTCACACCCGACCACCACCACCGCGACGCATCGTGTGGCCTCCCCGGAAACAGCGACATCGACGACCCCGAGGTACACCGCACACTAGCCCAGCATCGCCCGCCAGCACCGTCCGCTAGCTCCGCACGCAAGCAACCCGGCTCGGCGGCGCAGGAGTGTGCCAGCTGCGGAGGGCAGCATGAGAGGAGATCGTGCCGGTTCCGGGACGCCACATGTCGGGACTGCGGCCGCACGGGCCACATCGCAAGGGTTTGCCGGTCCAAGCCATCACGCGCAGCACAAAACCGCCCCGCCGCAGGTCTGAGGCGCATTTCGAGGACTGCGCGGCCCCGGAGGCAGACCTATACCAATTGACCAACGCGCCGGCCGCCCGAACACAGGTACTGAAACTCCCCAGTCAGGCCTCTACCCCAAAAATATACGTACGGATCAAAGTAGAGGGGGCCCCCTTACAAATGGAACTCGATTCGGGCTCCGCCTGTTCCATCATTTCGGAGGCCACATTAAGACAGATTTGCCCAAAGGGGGCCCCCGCTTGCGGCCATCACCCGTGACGCTCATGGACTTTCAGAGAAACCAAGTGCCAGTGAAGGGGGTAGGGAGTTTCAGGGTGCAGTACCGGGGCTTCAAGGGTCACTTGGACTTGCTCGTAGTCGAGGGCGACCTAGTTAGCCTCCTGGGGAGGGCTTGGTTTGGACCCCTAGGAATCGCGATTGAGGGGGTCCAGCATTGCGCAACCCGCGACTTCCAGGAAGTGTGCCGCGAGTTCCCATCCGTTTTCGATGGGTCCCTGGGCCGATATACGGGCCCCCGGTTTCGCTACAACTCAACCCCACAGTGGCCCCTATCCGCATGCGTGCCAGGTCCGTTCCGTTTGCCTTAAAACCAAAAATAGACGCGGAACTGGACCGACTGGTGGCGCAAGGGGTTTTGGAGCCGGTCTCTCACGCAGTGTGGGAAACCCCGATCGTGACCCCCATTAAACCTAACGGGGATGTCCGCATCTGCGCGGATTATAAATGCACGATAAATCGGGCATTGCAGGACCATGCCTACCCGGTCCCGGTGGTGAGCCATGTTCTGGCCACCTTGGCAGGGGCCAAGATCTTCGGCAAACTAGATCTGGCCCAAGCGTACCAGCAGCTGCCTGTCGACGGGCCGACCGCAGAGGCCCAAACAATTGTAACGCACCGGGGGGCCTTCAGGGTCAATCGCCTGCAATTCGGGGTGAGCGTGGCACCCGGAATTTTCCAGCAACTGATGGACTCTCTCCTCAAAGGGATCCCCGGCGTCACACCATTCTTCGATGATGTGATGATCGCCGCCGCCACGCCCGACGAGTTCGCCTCCCGCCTCCGCATGGTCCTCAGCCGTTTCCGGGACGCCGGCCTCAAGGTCAAGCGCGAGAAGTGCCAGCTCGGGGTGTCATCCGTCGACTTCTTGGGCTTCACGGTGAACGCAGAGGGACTCCACCCGGCCCGGGACAAGGTGAAGGCCATCGTAGAAGCGCCGCCCCCGACCTCCAAAGCCGAGCTCCAGGCTTTTCTCGGACTCTTGAACTTTTACCACGCCTTTCTCCCCCACAAGGCGGCGGTAGCCGAGCCCCTCCACAGGTTGCTCGACAAAAAGGCACCCTGGGTCTGGGGCCCGCATCAGGCTGCTGCGTTCCGGGCCGTCAAGGCCCTGCTCATTTCGAACGCGGTCCTGGCACATTTCGACGAGACCCTGCCCGTGGTCTTGGCTTGCGATGCGTCTCCATATGGGGTGGGAGCCGTGCTGGCGCACCGTCTCCCGGACGGCCGGGAGGTCCCGGTCGCGTACTACTCGCGGACCCTGTCTGCGGCCGAGCGGAACTACGCCCAGATAGACCGCGAGGGACTGGCAGTCGTGGCCGGGGTGAAGAAGTTCCACGACTTCGTCTATGGCCGTCCCTTCACAGTCGTCACAGACCACCGGCCGCTGCTGGGCCTCTTCGCGGCGGACCGCCGGACACCACAGGTACTCTCCCCTCGGGTCTTGCGGTGGTCCATCTTCTTGGCGGGCTACAACTACACGCTCCAGCACCGGCCAGGCAAGGCAATGGGACATGCAGACGCGCTGAGCCGCCTCCCCCTGCCAGACGAAGGGGAGGACCCGGCCCCAGCTCATCATGTCCTCCAGTTGGAGGGTCTTCCAGACGCCCCCTCCAGGCCACGGACATCGCCCGCCGCTCAGCCCGTGACCCCATCATATCCCGGGTTCTCGGCTGGGTGGTGAGGGGTGGCCTCCGGCCTCGGCGGGCCCTGAGTTCAGCGCATTCACAACGCGGCGCGAGGAACTATCGGCACACAAGGGCTGCCTGCTGTGGGGGGACCGGGTCGTAGTCCCCAGCGCACTCCAACAACAGGTCCTGCAGGCTCTGCACGAGGCACACCCAGGCATCGTGCGGATGAAAGCCCTCGCCCGGAGCTACGTCTGGTGGCCAGGCATCGATGGGGAAATAGAGGCCTGGGTGAAGCGTTGCCAGATCTGTCAGGAAGTCCGGCCAAGCCCACCAAGTGCACCCACCCAGGCATGGGAATCAACAAGGACCCCGTGGTCCCGGCTCCACATCGACTTCGCCGGGCCCTTCCACGGGTTAACATTCCTGGTCACCGTGGACGCGTACTCCAAGTGGCTGGAGGTGAGTCCAGTCTCCTCCACCTCCGCGAGCGCCACCATCCGAGCCCTCCGGAAGATATTTGCCACGCATGGCTTGCCGGACACCATCGTCTCCGACAACGGCCCGGCGTTCACATCCGAGGAATTCCAGCGGTTCCTGCGGGACAACTTGATCCGGCATATAAGGTCAGCGCCCTTCCACCCTGCCACGAACGGCCAAGCGGAACGCATGGTCCGCACGGCTAAGGAAGCTTTAAGCCGCCTGACCGAGGGAGACTGGGAGTCACGCATAGCCCGGTTCTTGCTGGCGAACCGGACAACACCCAACCCGGTCAGTGGCCACTGCCCCGCGGAGCTTCTCATGGGCCGGCGACCCGCCATCCTCCTGGACCGCCTGCACCCCGACAGGGCTCCAACAGGACGGAACTGGGTCGAGGACCGGGAGGCACCACGGGGCTTCTTCCCAGAGGACCCGGTGTTCGCAAGGAACTACGGCCGAGGCCCGGAGTGGATAGCAGGAAAAGTAATCCGCCCCACCGGCCCGGTCTCTTATGAGGTGTCGACAAAGGACGGGCAGGTCCTGCGGCGCCACGTGGACCAGCTGAGGCGGCGCCTACTTCCAACGGTAGGAGACCGGGGTAACCAAGGGGAGGTGGAGCAGGCCCCACGAGAAGCTGAGGGAGAGCCCGAGGTGGAACGAGACCGAAGAGAGGCGGACCCCAGCGACGGGCAGCTCAGTGTGCCCGGGCCCTCATCAGCCGAGGGCCAGACGGCGCACCCTTCCCCAGCCGAAGGAGGGGAGGGGGCAGGCCCCGCCACACCACCAAGACTTGGCTGCGGAGAAACCCCAACGCCTGCACCACGACGGTCCACCAGGGAACGCAGAGCCCCCGCATACCTGAAGGACTATGTCACCTAGACAGGATCGGGACTATGGGGGGAGGGGTGTTGTGTATGCAGACAACATCGTGCCATCAACGAAGAACCAGAGCTTGAGTACCTGAGAACAATGGGACTGAGGTTCCTGGCTCCCGCATAGGGGGACCAATGGGAACGGCGGCGGGAATTCAAACCCGCCAATGGTACCAGGGGGCGGCCCCTCCCCAATTGTATATAGTTGGCCTCCGGGCCAGTTACGGGCGTCTCGTGTTGTATAATAGCGAACCATGCTGATCACTACATCGCTGTCTGTGGTTTCTTTATGCGTCTAACCCACTATACAACAAAAACCACCTACACCAGCCTGCCCTTCCTGGGTGGATTTTTGGGGGCTGGTGGGTTGTGCCAGAAGTTCCAATTGAAAAACTTAGTTCAGACTACATAGAGCTTTGTTGCGAATATATTTTGTTTTGGGGGGAAAAGTGCAGGAGAAACCAGAATTATTAGGGAGGGAAAACGGGGAACATATGAGAGAGGTCTGGGATGTTTACCAAGTTGTCTGAACACAAGATAAAAACACGGTAACATCAGGTAATGCAAGTGGATTTTTAAGGCAATGTGAAAGACACCCTTGTTGCTTAGCCAAACTGCTAACAGAAGGGCCTGGTTTCTCGGTAGAAGGGACCTGGCCCAGATGACACGCCTGTTCTGTGAGGATGCAGAACACTCTGGGATTCTTCAGTCCCATGGGAAGGTCATGCTCACACCTCGCATGTTCTCCTGATAAACACGGTCAAAGAGTTCACTTTGTGCCACTGTCAAGTGGTTCTTCCAATCCCCAGAGATTCCTGGAACAACACAAGAGGAACCAGTTACCACACAAGACCTCTGTGTTCTTACCGCCTCCTGCATGGACTGTGCCACTTCAGAAACAGCACCTTTCCATAAGTTCTGAGGAGGACTGTCAGAGATGGCCGTGTGAAACAGCAGGGGCTCAAATCCCCACTCTGCCATAGGAGATAACTGGGTCACCTTGAAACAGTCATTGTCCCTCAGTCTTACCAGTCATATGGTGGTTGTGAAGATACAATGGAGATGGGGAGAACACTCTTGTAAGTCACTTGAGCTCCCCATTGGGTAGAACAGTGGTGTACAAATATATACATAAACTAGGAATAAAGCCCGTTGTGGAAATAAATACAATGGGCTCTAGAAAGAGGCTCTGGGAGAGTGCCCCGGCTTTGGGCACTCAGTGACAATTTGCTGTGGCAATCTCAGTAGGGTATAATGACAGAGTCCACCATTTTCTCCAGAGGAACTGATCTTTGCTACCTGAAGAGCAGTAGTAATTTTGAGTGATCTCCAGCCCACCCCCAAGATTGGTAACAGTGGTTCCCCAGGAGGGAGTGGCTGGTTTGGAGGGTAGAGTCTATGGCATTGTACCTGTCTGAGGTCCCACCCCACCTCAACACTCACCCTCGCCAGGTTTGACCCCTCAAATCTCCAGGAATTTCCCAACCTGGAGTTGATAACCCTATCTCCCTCCCAGCCAACCATCAACCTACCTTTAGTTTTCCATCTCCACCCCCCTCCTTCCTAGAGAGCAGTTGTAAGTTTGAGTGATCTCCAGTCCCCACCTGGAGATTGGCAACAATAGTTCCTCATCAGGGAATGGCTGGATTGGAGGGTGGCGTCTATGACATCGTACCTGTCTGAGGTGCCACCCCTCTTCAAACCTCACCCTCTCCAGGCTCCATCCCTCAAATCTCCAGGAATTGCCCACCTGGGGTTGGCAATCTGATCAGGACTGGGCCCAATGAGTTTTTTCCCAAAGGCCAACATAGGTGTGGAAAGGTCCTCTTACTGACAGAGGAGAAAGTACAGGTGCCAACTCTGATTAGGGAAATACCTGGAGATTTGGGGGGGTGGATCCTGTGGAGGGCAGCATTTGGGGTGTGTGTGGAAGGACTCAGCAGAGTATAATGCCATAGAGTCTACCCTCCAAAGCAACCATTTTCTCCCAGGGAACTGATCTCTGTCATCTGGAGGTCAATTGTAACAGTGTGAGATCTCCAGTTCCCACCTGGAGATTGGCAACCCTAGGAGAAAGTCAGCCACACAGCGGGGAGTTGAAGAAAATGGTTTGATGGTCGCTGGCCCACCTCGTTAGCCAGCCAGCCATGCTGAAGCTAAGCAGGAGAAAGAGCCTTTTCTCATTTATTCAGACAGGAAAGTGGCCACTGGGGAGGGGGTTATGGGCGGGGGAGGGGGTTATGCTGAAAGTCCTTTGTGTTTTTACTCACAGAACCAAACTTGGCTGCCTACCAACAGCCACTGAGCGGACAGTCCCTCACAGGAGTCAAGAGAACTGTCTTCCTCAGGAGAGAGAGCTGTCTGCCAGGGGGAGTGGGTGGGGAAGAGGAGCAGACCCAGCACCCAGCCAATGGCACGCAAGTACTCTTCAGTGGCGGCTGATGGGCCAATGGCTGAGGGAGGGCATTTTACAGCCAATGGGAGCTCTTATGAAACCAAAAGATAATCATTACTAGGAATAAGGCCCATTGTGGAAATAAATACAATGGGCTCTAGAAAGAGGCTCTGGGAGAGTGCCCCGGCTTTGGGCACTCAGTGACAATTTGCTGTGGCGATCTCAGCAGGGTATAATGACAGAGTCCACCATTTTCTCCAGAGGAACTGATCTTTACTACCTGAAGAGCAGTAGTAATTTTGAGTGATCTCCATCCCACCCCCAAGATTGGTAACAGTGGTTCCCCAGGAGGGAGTGGCTGGTTTGGAAGGTGGAGTCTATGGCATTGTACCTGTCTGAGGTCCCACCCTTCCTCAACACTCACCTTCTCCAGGTTCGACCCCTCAAATCTCCAGGAATTTCCCAAACTGGAGTTGATAACCCTATCTCCCTCCCAGCTAACCATCAACCTACCTTTAGTTTTCCATCTCCTCCCCCCTCCCTCCTAGAGAGCAGTTGTAATTTTGAGTGCTCTCCAGCCCCCACCTGGAGATTGGCAACAATGGTTCCTCGTTAGGGAATGGCTGGATTGGAGGGTGGTGTCTATGGTATCGTACCTGTCTGAGGTGCCACCCCTCTTCAAACCTCACCCATCTTCAAACCTCCAGGCTCCATCCCTCAAATCTCCAGGAATTGCCCACCTGGAGTTGGCAACCTGATCAGGACTGGGCCCAATGAGTTTTCTCCCAAAGGCCAACATAGGTGTGGAAAGGGCCCTTTACTGACAGAGGAGAAAGTACAGGTACCAACTCTGATTGGGGAAATACCTGGAGATTTGGGGGGTGGATCCTGTGGAGGGCAGCATTTGGGGTGTGTGTAGAAGGACTCAGCAGGGTATAATGTCATAGAGTCTACCCTCCAAAGCAACCATTTTCTCCCGGGGAACTGATCTCTGTCATCTGGAGGTCAATTGTAACAGTGGGAGAACTCCAGGTCCCACCTGGAGATTGGCAACCCTAGGGGAAAGTCAGCCGCACAGTGGGGAGTTGAAGAAAATGGTTTGATGGTTGCTGGCCCACCTCCTTAGCCAGCCAGCCATGCTGAAGCTAAGCAGGAGAAAGAGCCTTTTTCCATTTATTCTGACAGGAAAGTGGCCATTGGGGAGGGGGTTATGCTGAAAGTCCTTTGTTTTTTTACTCACAGAACCAAGCTTGGTTGCCTACCAACAGCCACTGAGGGGACAGTCCCTCACAGGAGTCAAGAGAACTGTCTTCCTCAGGAGAGAGAGCTGTCTGCCAGTAAATCTGACATGCAAATCTGTCTGTAGGGGGAGTGGGTGGGGAAAAGGCGCAGACCCAGCACCTGGCCAATGGCACGCGAGTACTCTTGAGTGGCGGCTGATGGGCCAATGGCTGAGGGAGGGCATTTTACAGCCAATGGGAGCACATGGAATCTTACGAAACCAAAAGATAATTATTATAAGGAGAGATAAAGGCCAGAGGAAGACATTCGCATTCCATTCACCTCCTGCCAGGTTTCAGAACTCACATGACTGGGCAGCTACAGAGTTCCCCTCAGTGACCTTACTTCACCGAGTGAGTTCACCACAACTGCAGAGTTCATCTCACGCTACTTCTATGGTCTTTTGGTGCATGAAAATCTGCAAGTAGCCCCTATATTTTCATTTCCTTTTTAGATTCATAAAATCCTTGCATTCCTATGGCTTAGAGCGGAGAACTGTATTTTGCCTTGTCTCATACATCTTATGGGCCTCATCAGGGCCATTTTGTTCCATGTACTTGTATTATCTACCTTCCATTTTCTTAAACTCATCCAGAACGAGTCCTGTCTCTGCTGACAAAATCTGAGGGGGGAGGGGAGACCGAAAAACAGAGTTTGAGTCAGCAGCCCACCCTTCCTTGCTCACCTGCTTTTGGCCCCACCTAATGCATCTCAGTTCTTACTGGGATCCCCATCGTATTTCTACAACAGAAGGCCAGCATCTCTGTTGCTCATAGACATTTGATTGCTGGGGATGCCCATAGACTTTTGATGCATGTAAATGCAGAGACCAGGAGAACTTCACCTGCCGAATTCCTGCCTATTAATGGCTAGAGGAGCTGCCAAACCCTAGTGTAGACAAGCACTGTCCCCGAACAGCAGCCCTACAGAGGACACAGCTTGAGTCCTGGGTGCCCGCCCTCTACACTTGGACGTGTTTAGTAGGTTCTCAAGGTGCCCAGTTCTGATCATAATGGCAGTGTGTGTGGAGCAGGAACCTCTGATTTCCCCACCCCGCACCATTTTCCTGACTTGAAATAGTCCAGGCAGGAGCTATCTGGCCCACCAGAGAAACCCACAAATGTACATGTGGGTTTCCCACTGGGTTATAAGAGTGCCACTTCTGGAACATTTCAGGTCATGAAAACAGCCCCTTCTCCATAACATATTGTGATTCCAATCCAAATCATGCAGTGCATAAGAACATAAGAGAAGCCATGTTGGATCCGGCCAGTGGCCCATCCAGTCCAACACTTGGTGTCACACAGTGGCCAAAACCCAGGTCCCATCAGGAAGTCCCCCAGTGGTGCCAGAACTCTACAAACCCCCCAGGTTTGCCCTCAAGTACCAAGAATAAAGGGCATGACTGCCCCAGACATGGCATTCCATCTGTACTTTGTGGCTAATAGCCACTGATGGACCTCAGCTCCATGTTTATCCAGTCCCCTCTTGAAACTCTATAGCTGCCACCACTTCCTGTGGCAGTGAATTCTACATGTTAATTACTCTTTGGGTGAAGAAAATTGCACGCATGGGTACTGAAGAGAACTGCAGCTCACCTCTGACTGTTGCATGAAGGCTGGGGGACCCTGAACCCAACCTGCAATGTATAAATCACCTTCACCCCCTGGTGTCTCAGCAAACAAGAACAAACCCTAAAGAGCCCTTCAGCTCTACCTGTTACCTTTTCTCAGGAGCTTCCCCTTCTCGTGGTCCATGTAGGTCTCTCCGACTATGGTGAAATTGGACATCTTGTTATCCTTCATCTTCTGGAAAGAGGCATTTTCCACCACAGAGTCAATTTGCTGGCTACTGAGCTCCTTCCCAAGGAAGTGGCAAATCCTCTCAACGCTGCCTCGTAGGTCCTGAGAAGGACACAAGCAAAGGCCAAAAGAACACATGAAGCTGCCTTAAGCGGAATCAGACCCTTGATCCATCAGAGCCAGTATCATCTATTCAGACTGGCAGCAGTTCTCCAGTGGTCTTCTTGGGTAGAGGTCTTTCATATCACTGAGTACTTAGGGCAATTCCGCATTGGCTTTTCCCTCCATTGTTTTATGAAACTCACATTGGAACATAAATCTTTGGCTGATTAGGCAGTTGGTTCCCTTCCTTGAACATAACGACTTGGCGATGGTAATCCATGATATGGTCACTTCGAGATTAGACTATTGTGATGCTCTCTACATGGGGCTGCCCTTGACCCCAATCCAGAAGCTTTAGCTGGTGCAGAATGCAGCAGCCAGGCTGTTGCTGGGACTCTCCATATGGGAGCACATCCAGCCTGTGCTGAAAGCACTGCACTGGCAACCTATAACGTACCAAATTTGCTTCAAGGTGCTGGTGCTTACCTTTAAAGCCCTTTATGCTCAGGGACCTACCTACCTGAGGGACCACCTTACCCCACATGTTCCCCAGAGAGCACTACGGTCAGGGTCTCAAAATTGTTTGGCCCTCCCTAGCCCTAAGGACGCCAGGCTGGCATCAACCAAAGCCAGGGCTTTTTCAGTGGTGGCTCCAGCCTGGTGGAATGAGCTTCCGGAAGAGATTAGGGTCCTGCGGGAACTTTTACAGTTCTGCAGGGCCTCGAAAATGGAGCTTTTAGGTAAGGAGTCGCATTTCACCATCTATGCCCTGTGCCAATATTATTATCTGGCCTGAGTTTGCCGACAGTGGATTCTATCGCTGACTGTACGCTTATTATATACTCTGCCACTATTGCACCACTATTGCCATGTAAACTTTCTAGTAACTATGTTGCATGCTTTATGCTGATATTTATATTGTCGTTTTATCTGTTGCTGTTTTTATGTCAGCCGTACATGAGCCTGCCTAGGCAGGAAGGGCAGGGTACAAATCAAATCAATCAGTCAGTCAGTCAGTCAGTCAGTCAGTCAATCAATAAAAAAATCCCCTTCTGCATTGCATGCTGCTTTCACTTTCTTTGATCATTGGATTTTGTGGTACCCTCCACACTGCATGCTGCCTTCGCTTCCTTTGATCATCAGGATTTATGGTACCTTCTGCATAGATTTATTGCCATTCAGGGGTGACTTTGCAGTCAGTACAGCATTGCCCTGAGGTATCTGAATGAGGTTTTGAGCCTCACTTTTTCCTCCCAGTTGAGAAAATGTGGAACCAATGCTAGATGCAGAATTGCCCTTAATCTTTTTACCTGGAAGTGATAGGGATTGAACCTGGGACCTTCTGCATGAAAAGCAGATGCTCTTCCAGTGAGCCATGGCTCCAGGGGCTGATACGGGCTTACACTGGACACATGTGGGGCCATTTTGTAGGGTTCCTTTCGCAAGGCTACAACCATGGGTGGGTCTCTGCCCCCCATTTTACAGATGGCCAAGAAACCTCTCTCTTTCAGCTTCAATCTTCTGCCCACCATCTTGTCCCATGCCACCTCTCAGTCAGCAGAGTGACCAGGAAACATCCAACAACCTAGCTCGAATTCCTGTGAGGTGCAAAATTCTAGATTTGTTGCCATACAAAGATGAGGAAGCCGTTTCTTCACAAAGCCCCTCTGCACATGATATGGAGCACTATGTTCACAGAGGTTCTTTTTATCTTTTAAAAATACTTGTGGGAGAGAGATTCTGGAGTGTTCCCAGGCACCCATCCCTCAAAACCAAGATTCTTTTTTAAAGTTGGAACCCTATAAGCTGAGGTAACTTGGAACCATACCTGCTGCAGCTCTTCATAGGTAATAAAGAAGACGTTGTCTCTGTCCTTCATTGGTAGCCAGCCCTTCACATGATCAAACCAAGAACCAAAAGGCACTGGATACAGGAAGAGGAAATATCTCAGAGAGGAAACTGAAGAGCTGGGAAAGGTTCAGAACTGGGCTGCCAAAGCTACCATCTGGGATTTCTTAGTTTAGCAAAAACAAACAAACTAAGGGGTGACATGACAGAGCTCTACAAAATCAGAGAATTCTAATAACTGAGAATCCTATTCATTATGACCTGTGTGAATAAGTACTCTCTTTTGTCTGCCCGGAATCCACTGCCCATCAACACACGAAGCTGCTTTATCCTGTGTCAAACTATTACTTTATTAAGGTCAAGGTCAATATTGTCCAATCTGATTGGCAGCAGGGTCTCAGGACAGAGGTCTTTCACATCACCTTCTGTCAGATCCTTTTAAGAGCAGTTGCTGGGAACTGAACCTGGGACCTTCTGCATGCAAATCAGATACTCTACCACTGAGCCACTGCCCATCAACCTCATTGGGTACCTTCAAATTCTAGTATGGTGGGAGTGGGAGAGAACGTTCCCTCTAACCACTTCTTCTGCACGGTGTATGTTTTTGTAAACCTCTACCCTGCCCTCCCTCACTTTTCTTTTTCTAAAAATAATCTTCCCTTGTTTTCAATACAGAGGAATCTTGTGAGAATAAAATAGGATAACCCCATATACGCTATTATGGCTTTCCATGGAAGACGAGAAGGACACAAATATGTAGATAAATTAACAGAACATTCTCAGAACCCTGAGAAACCTACAGTTCCCAGGATTTCTTTTGGGAGCCTTGACAATCAACACTACACTAGAGTCCGCTAGATCAAGATGGGTAGCCGTCTGTAGCAGTAGAAAAGAGCAAGAGTCCAGCAGCACCTTAAAGACTAACAACATTTGTGGCAAAGGGTGAGCTTTCAGGAGTCCCCGCTCACTCCTTTATTCTAGCTGTATCTGAAGAAGTGAGCCGTGACTCTTGAAAGCTCCTGCCCTGCCACAAATTCTTTTAGTCTCTAAGGCGCTACTGGAGTCTTGCTCTTTTCTAGAATCTGCTAGTAATTATGCATCACATAGGGTTGCCAACTCCAGCTGGGGAAATCCCTAGAGATTTGGGCGAGGGGCATGGGGGGAGGGCGCAGGTTGGGGAGGGCAGTGACCTCAGCAGGGATGTGATTCCATAAAGTCTTCCCTTTAAAGCTGCCATTTCCTCCAGGGGGACAGACCTCTGTAGTCTGGAGATCAGCTGTAATTTCAGGAGAACGCCAAGTTCTACTACCCGGATGATGCAAACCAAAGAGAGAGATCATGGGATGGAAATTGTGAAGAAGCAAACAACCGTGATGTGTTATGCCAAAAATGTCTCCAAGGACTAGAAATTTCTTTTCCAATATTCAAGTTACTGGAAGCAATTCAAACGCTTTAGTATGGATGGCGTTTGAATTGCTTCCAGTAACATGAATATTGGAAAGAAATTTCTAGTCCTTGGAGACATTTTGGCATAACACATCACGGTTGTTTGCTTCTTCTCATCTACCTGGACGATGGCAACCCTGGCACCACGACAGTTGGCGTCTGCTTCTGGCTCAAGGAAGGGACTGGAGTACATCAGGATGAGGGAAGGGAAAGGGATCGTAAGCCACTCTGAGACTCCTTTGGGTAGTGAAGGGCGGGGTATAGATCCAGTCTCTTCTTCTTCTTCTTCTCTTGACGGGTTGGCATCTGCTGAAACTCGGCTAAAGGACTGGTCTGTTTGGCCAGCTTCCATACCATTCCCACTCAGGAACTCCTTCAGCAACTCTTCCAAGGTCCCCAGGTCCTTCCATAATTTGAAGATCTTAGAGAAATGGTAGTGTGAGACCAGCACATCCTTGGGATTGCGCAAAGTATAGACCACCTGTGGGATATGAAATTTAATAGGGCAGAATCCGGGGTTACCATTAATCTGTCTCTCTGAACTTGCCCTTCAGAAGTTCTTATGCATTAATTATTCTGCATAAAAGAGAACCAAATCAAACCCAGGGCTGTAGTAAAATATTGTTGGAGAGCCAGTTTGGTGTAGTGGTTAAGTGCGCGGACTCTAATCTGGGAGAGCTGGGTTTGATTCCCCACTCCTCCACTCACAGCTGCTGGATGACCTTGGGCAAGCCATAGTTCTGTCAGAGCTGTCCTTGAAAAGAGCAGTTTCTGTCAGAGCTGTCTCAGCCTCACCTACCTCACAGGGTCTCTGTTGTGGGGAGGGGAAGGGAAAGGAGTTTGTAAGCCGCTCTGAGACTCCGAGTGAAGGGTGGGGTATAAATCCAATGTCTTTGTCTCTTCTTTTTCTTCTACTGGAAGACTCATTGACAAGGTCGTAGTTATAAAGGCAGTGGTTCTCAACTGGTGTACATGTACCACTCTTGGGAAGCACAGTTTTCACAATAGATCATTCAAACTCGCTCAGTCCCGACTCTTAAGTATGACATGCCATCTCCTGCCAACCCTACCTACCATGGATTATCCATGGCCCAGGACAGACTGGCAATTTGCCCCGGTATCCAGTCGCGGCAAAAAAACCCCGTAGTAAACGATACCGGGTTTTCCCGTCCACACAGCGGGGGCCTCTGCCGGAAGATACTGGACGGAGGCGCTCGGGAGCGTTCAGACTGCCGCGCCGGAGGCGCGCTATATTCGCTGTTTCCCCATTATTTCGGCTGTGGGCGTATGTGCGCATAAGCACATTTTGGCGATTTTTTTTTTTTGCCCTGCAACGCCGGCACCGCATTGGGCAGTGGAGCGGAGCGCAGCCAATCACACCGCTGCTGCCTCATGCCCAACGCGGGTTGCTCCCGGCTTTTCGGCTGCGCGTTCAGACTCCCCAGAAGCGGAGAAACGCGCGACGAACGCAGGCTTTCAAGCTTTGCGCAGGCTTTTATCAGGTGTTTTTTAATCCGGCAGTGAAGCGCGAGAGCACCGGTAGGCTACGGGTGGGGGACGCCAGGCAGATGTGCCTGTGTGAACATCCCATTTACCCCGATATTGAGTCGTTGTCAGCCCGGGTCCCATCCCGCGGCAAATTGCCAGTCTGTCCTGGGCCCATCTCTGTTCTTTCGCCTTTATTTTATTTTCCTCCATTTATATTCCGTCTTGGTCCCCAGTGGGAACATAAAGTGTCCTACAATGTTCTCCTCTCCTCTGTTTTATCCTCACCATAAACCCTGTGAGGCTGGCTGATTAGGCCGAGGGTGTGTGACTGGCCCAATGTCACCATAGCAAGCTTCCATAGCGGAGCGGAAGTTAGAACCCGGGTCTCCCAGACCCCCGTCTGACCCCCTAACCACTATACAACACTAGGATGGCTAACCGTGGGGTGAAAAATACCTGGAGGTTTGGGGCGTGGAGCCTGGGGAGGGAGAGGCGAGACTCAGTGGGGTCCCATGCCATAGAACCCACCCTCCAATGCAGCCATTTTCTCCAAGCAAACTTATCCCTGTCACCTGGAGATGAGTTCTAATTCTGGGAGATCTCCAAAACCCAACCCTATTCAACACTGACAAACTAGAAATAATAACAAAATGCCTGTGAACATGTGAAGGTCCATCTTGGGGAAAGCAGGATCTTTGTTTCCATCATGTTAGGACCCAGGTTGTTTGACAGAATGAATGGTGGAACGTAAAATACAAAAGACTAAGTATCACTGGTATATGTCACAGCTTATGGTACACATTATCTTGTTCTTGCTGCATTGTTTTCTCATTTCTGTCATCCAGATTTTGCATTTCTTGTGATCTATCTTGCTTCATATCATCTTTATTGCAATTTTCTAATCTGCAATGCAATTTACTGCATTGTTTATTGTATATCTTAAATGGTTGCTATGGCCTAGTTTTTAATTTCTGTGATCTGCTGTTTCTACTAAGAAGGGTAGACTATAAATACATTCCATAAATAGAATTCTTAAAATGTACTGCTTTTTCTTTTTACAGTTTTATCTTAATTTTTTCTAAGAAAAGGTCTTTCATGCTTGTTGTGAACCTTCTCTACACTAACATTGAAAAAAAAAACCTCAACCCTCACCCCGCCCATACAACAGATGATGCTTTAGGGTCTAAAACTCTAAACCATAAACTAGGAATACAGAAAGCATCCCACAATAAAGGCCTGAAGCATATAAAGAGAACATGACTCCTCCATGCACACTGGAAATCCCAATAGGGGGCTTCCTGTGATCCTGACCCATACACTGCAGCACAGAATGTGGTATCCTTCTGTGTGGGGGCTGTGTCCAATATCCACAGCCAGGGCTTCCCCATAGCTTCTGTAGAAAAGAGCTCACATTCCCCCCATGGCTAACATAAGAGAAGCCATGCTGGATCTGGCCAATGGCACTTCCAGTCCAACACTCTGTGTCACACAGTGGCCAAAATCTAGATGCCATCAGGAGGTCCACCAGAGGGGCCAGAACTCCAGAAACCCGCCCATGGTTGTCCCCCAAGCTCCAAGAATATAGACCGTCACTGTCACAGACAGTATTCTGTCTATGCCTTGTGACTAATAGCCACTGGTGGACCTTTGTTCCATATGTTTATCCCATTCCCTCTTCAAGCTGTCCATGCTTGGAGCCGCCACCACTTCCTGTAGCAGTGAATTCCACGTCTTTCGGTGAAGAAGGACTTCTTTTCATTTGTTCTAAACCTATTGCTCATTAATTTCATTGAGTGCCCACGAGTTCTTGTATTGTGAGAAAGGGAGAAAAGTACATCTTGTCTACCTGCTCTATCCCATCCATAATTCTGTGCTGCCACATATCTAAGGGAGTTTCCAGGTGGGAAGCCATGTCAGTGTGAGCTTCCCCCTCTCTTACCTTGGCCTTGGAGTGGAAAAAGGACTTGGGGAAAAGCTGGATTTGAAGGTGAGTGGAGATCAGCCTGGGCGGAGGAGATTTCAAGGCAGTCTCTAGGCCATGATCAGTCTCTATCCAGGGGTCCGGTCAAACACGGTCAAACTGTGTATCCAACTAGGGTCCCCATCGTTATGGATCAAGCCCAAGATCTCAGCCATCCAATTGGTACCTGAGAGAGAGTCTATCAGTTATGGAGTCACCTTGTAACTAGAGATTCCCTCCGGCCCTGCTTAGCTTCTGAGATCTGACAAGATCTGGCTAGCCCGAACTCTCTGGGTGAGGACGATGAAAGTACAAAAATGGTTCATGGACAGTTGCAAAGTGCTTGAGCTCTTGGTTAGCTTGCAAATTCAGCAAGAAAAGGTTAGTGATATCACCGCTGCTGCTACAACCTCTCCTGCTCCCCCCCGCGCCCCGTCATGTTTGTTTTGTAATGCATACATTTCACCGGCAGCATGCCACACTAAATATTTCTCTCAGAAAATCAGTAACAGGCTCACAAGAACTGGAATGCTCTTTTTCAAACAGCAGGTTACTCTAATGCTCTTCACTGGCAATATTCCCCCAAACTTCAGCACATTTCCCTAACCCAAGACTGCAATGGGGAGCCACAAAATGCATACTCTTTGCCGGGAAGCTGGTGTGGGTTTTGTCAGGGCGACCAAACACAATCTGTCCAGGCTCTCAAGGAATACCACTCCAAGTAGAGATTTGACATATTTAACTCTTTTCTACACAAATTCAGGTGGGGGCAGCTGTGTTGGTCTGAAGCAGCAGAACAAAGCTTGAGTCCAGCGGCACCTTTAAGACCAACAAAGATTAATTCTGGGTATAAGCTTTCGTGAAGAAGGAGGAGGCGATTGGCTTTATACCCCGCCTTTCACTACCTGAAGGAGTCTCAGTGTGGCTTACAACAAGTCCCTTCCCCTCCCCACAACAGACACCCTGTGAGGTAGGTGGGGCTGAGAGAGCTCTCTCGAGAACTGCCCTTGAGAGAACAGCTCTGAGAGAACTTTGTTATGTATTAAGCTCAAAGTGCCCCAGAGAACTGACCTAGCTTGAGCACCTAAACAATAGACTACCAGGATCCTGAAAGGGACCTACTAAACGGGAGTTATCTTGTAAATAGCCTATCACTAGGAGAGATGTTCCCTCTAAGCTGTGGAGTCCGGGGAGCAAGAATTCTACTTTGTGAGCTACTGGTCTTAAAGTTGTGAGCGAGTTGATTTGGGTACTGCATAAATTAGTTTGCTCTGGAACCGTCCTTCCTGAGCTAAGACAAAAATGTGTGAGCTGGAGGCTAAAAAACTGTGACCTAGCTCACACTAACTCAGCTTAGAGGGAACACTGACTGGGAGTGTGTGTGTGTTGGGTGTGGTGTTTTGCACGCATTTAAACAGGGCTCTGGTCCTGCTAGAGTTGTCTCACAGTTTAGCTGAAATCACTAATAAACTATGAGCTGATCCCTCAACACTTCTGAACCCAGTATATGTCAAACTTGTAACTGACCCAAGGTCACACCAGCAGGTGCATGTGGAAGCGTGGGGAATCAAACCCAGTTTTCCCAGATTAGAGTCTGCGCTCCTAATCACTACACTAAACTGGCTCTGCATGCAAAAGCTGATACCCAGAATTAAACTTTGTTGGTCTTAAAGGTGGCACTGGACCCAAACTTTGTTCCTTTTCTACAGAAACACTATTCACAGGTGGTAACTCTTGTTCAGATGGCCAAGGAATTCCACACCTACTCTTTCATTATTTACCTCACGTTTCTCCCCAATGGGGACCCATTCTCCCCTCCTGCATTTTCTCCGCACAGCAACAACCCTATGAGGTAGCTGAGGGCTGAGAGAGGGACTGGCCCAATGTCACCGAATGGGCTTCCATAGTAGAGGGAGGGATTGGAACCTGTGTCTCCTAAATCCTGGTCCAAAGTTGTAACCACTACACCACACTGGCTCTTGCTGTCTGTGCTGGGAGACATTTACAGGTCACTGAATTTCTCGAGGAAATCTGAACTCCACCGGAGACATCTCTCTTGTCATTTACATGTTCACAGTATCCAGAATGAAATACGTAGATTCAAGAATCCCCGAACAATGTGGTGTAGTGCTTAAGAGCAGTGGACTCTAATCTGGAGAACCAGGTTCGCTTCCCCACTCGTCCTTCACATGAAGCCAGCTGGGTGACCTTGGGCCAGTCACAGTTCTCTCACAACTCTCTCAGCCACACCTACCTCACAGGGTGCCTGCTGTGGGGAGAGGAAGGGAAAGTGATTGGAAGTTGCTTTGAGATTCCTCCAGGTAGAGAAACGTGGGATATAAAAACCAGCTCTTCTTCCTGGGTTTCTGTCGTTTTTTCATCCTCTTTATCCAGCCTTGGAACTGGGACAAAATCAGAATTTGTCTCATGACAAGTTCAGGAGTTGCTGTCAGCCCCAAGGAATGCCATCTTCTCCCCTCATGTTGCCACCACTGATTTTGGTTAATGTATCTCCAAGGGGTTTCCTCCCCTTCTTTGGATCAACATCCTGCCTGGCTCCCCTTCCACCCATTTTCATCCACCCTACCTGATTTGGGGTAAGCGACGTTAAATATATCATCGTCCCGTACTTGGAATTCATTTTCGACATAGCTGATTGTTTCCACCTTGACCCCCCTGCTGGAAGAAGGATCCCCTTGTAGGTGAAGTAGACTCCTGAGGACATGGCAAACTACAGAGAAAGAGAGAGAAGCAAAGTTCACCAGGCTGCCTCCTTGAACGGGCATTTTTCACAAAGATTAAAGCGGGTATCTTGTCTTACCCAGAGAGTGTCACAATCCCACTGAAACTCCAATATGCCCCTTCAGCTCAGAAACATACTGACTTCCGTCACCTTTCCTTGGAACCCTTGAGGTGAGTTCCCTACCGTCCCTGGGCGTAGCTGGAGGATCAGTTCAAAACAGGAGCACCCCGTTGCCTTGTAAACAAAGGGCACTGGTACCTCTCAACCCCACAGCAATAGGGCGGTGTTCCTTCACTTTGCCCCCAGAGCTACTCCTTTAAGAAGAATTTGAGCTGCAGATATTTCCATTGTGTTGTTTGTTCTAATCATTTCTACTTGATGCGTGTGTCCCCCTCCCCATCCAAGAAGGTGAAGCTTTACCAGCTACAGTCAGGAAGTGGCTGCTGATCAAACTTTCTCCTGCTATTTTTTACATATTAATCCCTTGTTAAAGGGGCAGCAGCAGGCCGGAAGGGCTTCTTACCTGGCTATTTTGCAACCTCAGTTTGCGGCTAATCCCTTCCCTCACAGCTAAACCTGCTCTCCCCTGCTCACCTTACAGTCTGAGGCCGCTCACTCTCTCCTCTGGGACTCCGACCTTTGCCTCTTCCTTCCCCCGCCACACACCCCCTCAGTCTGTCAGGAGGGCTGGGCTTTAGCCTTGCTCCGGACTAGAACAGGCAGTATTTCTATAGCACATTTACGGAGGCCCAAAGGCTCCCTAAGATTCCACTGTCTGAGAGTCACTGGCAGAGTTAATTGAAGCCATTTTGTCATCCCGAGCAAGGTACAGGTTTGCGGCCTGCGTATATATCTAATAACCACATGCAGATCAAAAAAACATGCACAGTGGGCTGGAGTGCCGGCATTGACAAATAATGCCCCCAAATAAATGAATTTAAAATCCTTGGTCTAAGTTCATTTCCGTCGCAAAAAACCCAAAACAGGTACCCAAGGGAGAGGCTGACTTGCCTAAAACAAATACAAGCTAAATTTTATAGCATTTAGTTTCACACATGGGCAAACCTTCAGTTCGCTCAGATTCTACATCTGCTTATGTCTCCAGTTAATTAAAAGATCGGCAAAATTGAGAGAATAGTCTCGATCTAGTTTTATCCAGCTCATCTCTGAAAAGTTCTGAGACTGACGAAAGCAGCGGCGTGTGTCAGCCCCCAGACCCAAGGAGCCTTCTTGTCAAGCAGGCGGTGGAGCGGCTCAGCCACTGCCGCCTTGAGCGGGGAGAAAGGAGTGGTAAAAGTTCAGTAGGCCTAAGAAGGCCTGCAGCTCCTGCTTGGATGAGGGAAGGGGGGCTTGGGTGGTTGCCTTGACTTTGTCCTCCGTTGGGTGGAGGCCGCTTGCGTCGACTGCAAAGCCCAAAAATTCTATGTGAGGCACTTCCAGGAGGCATTTTCCCTCTTCACCCTGAGCCCTGCTGAGTCAAATCTCCACAGCACCGCCCGGAGCCGGTCTGCAAAGGAGGACGAGTCCGGAGCCGCAATGGTCACATCGTCCAGGAACGGTTGGACCCCGGGGATCCCTTTCAGGAGGGAGTCCATGAAGGACTGGAAAATCCCTGGCGTGACGGACACCCCGAACTGGAGCCAGTGGACTTTAAAAGCGCCTTTATGAGTGGCTATTGTTTGGGCTTCAGTGGAGGCGGCATCAACCGGTAGCTGCTGATATGCCTGGACAACGTCTAGTTCGCCGAAAACCCAGGCCCCAGCCAGTGCCGCCAAAACATGGCCGACCACGGGTACCAGGTACGTGTGGTCCTGGAGGGCTTTATTTAATGTGCATTTGTGGTCTGCACAAATGTGTACGTCACTGTTCGGCTTTACTGGGGTGACTATGGGGGTTTCCCAGCTCGCGGAAGCAACTGCTCCACAAGGCGGTCGAGCTCAGCCTCAATCTTAGGCTTCATCGCAATCGGGGGGTGGCGGGTCTTGATACGTATGGGCCGGACCCTGGGGTCAAGATCCAGTGAAATGGGGGCCCCGGTGTACTGCCTCAGTGTGCCATCAAAACCCCGGGGAAACTTATTGCAGAGCTTTGCGAAGTCCTGTGTCCGTACATAATTCACCCCTGTAATCATGAGTCCTAAGGGCCCGAACTATGAAAGTCCCAGCAGACTCAAGGGAGGGCCCTCCATTACCAGTAGATCCAGGATCCGTCAAAGTCCTTAAACTGTACCTGGAACGTGCCCCCGCCCCGAACCGCCATGGGGTTCTTGTTAAAATCCCACAAAGTCAAACCCCATGGCTTTTGCAGGAGGGGTCCCCCCCGTGGGCAGATCTTGTGGAGCGTGTCCACAGAAATGATGGAGAATGACGAACCCATGTCAATCTCCATTGAACAGGGGGACCCCTCAATAAGAACCATCACATGTAGTTTGTTGAGGCCGTTGGGGGGCAAGTTACATACCAGGTGGGGCTGCTGGGTGGACAAGAGGGTGCGGAGGCTTGACAGTCGGTCCAGTTGTGGTCTGGCGGGCCAAAGAAGACTTCAGGTGCTTACCCCAGGAGTGGCAGGCCCCGCCTTTTTGCAAGATCGGCAGACTGCAGCCCTGAAGCAGCATGACCACCGATCATGTGGGTCACCACAGCTAATGCAAGAGGCTGGTGAAGTTGGGACCGCGCCCTGGGGTGACCCAGGTGGTTTAGTTGTTTGCGCGGAGCGATGCCTGCGAGGCATGATGCTTACGGAGAGCGATGCTTGCGAAGAGCGATGCTTGCGGGGAGCGGCAGCCATTAGTGAGTACCCATGGAGGCGAAACACGGGAGCGGTGGTGGCAAATGTAAGCATGGTGTGTTGCAGTGCTGTGCTCAGAGTCAGCGAGGCGATGCACAGTGCAAGTTGAGCTGCACTCAGGGGTGCGGGCGCAAAGTGGAGTGGTGTGGTGAGCGGCCGGAGATGCGGGCATGAGGCAGAGAGGCGTGCGGTGATCTTGGCGCTGGGGCTCAATGTGATGCTCGGGAGAAGTTGAGCGGTGCGGTGCTGCTCTCAGAGTCAGCGGTGCGATGCTCAGGAGTGGCGGCAGCTGCAGTTGCGGTGAGCGGTGTGGTGCTGCTCTCAGGATCAGCAATGCTATGCTCTGGAGCGGTGCAGTGAGCGGTGGTGCTCAATGCGATGCTCTTCCTTGTGGTCGTTATTCATGGAGGGAGTTTAAAATCTCACCTTTGTCACCAGTGAAAAGTACTGAGACTGACGCGACTCCACAGACTGAAATCAGCTCATACTTTTATTAGAAGATCAGGAACAAGACAACTTTACCCGGCTCACAGGCCGGTTTATATCCCCTGAAAATCCCATACCCAAAACATCCCCCCACACTCGTGATAGGATATTTACAGTGGCCAAGAGTCCCATAGGCTCTCAGCCGGGAGCCTAACCCTCTGATTGGAGCGGGCTAGGATCTGCTGAGTCCTTTGTCCAGGTGAGCGAAGCTCGGACGTTTTGCCTGGCCACATGGCTTCCTTGCCTTGCACGCGGTCAGGTCTGATTGCATTAGGTCTGGTTGCATTAGGTCTGAGCACATTACAATCTCAGCCTTGGTTTTTCTCTGTTTCAACTTCAACTAAATTTATCCCTTTTAATTGGCTTGCCAGCTGGGCTTTTATGGCTACCAGCTCAGAATTAGATTCAATCTATGGAGGCCCAGGTTGTTGCAGTCGCCAGATCTGCATTTTTCCATCTTAGGCAGATCAGGCTACTGAAACCCTGTCCCCTCCCCCGGACTTAGCAACACTGACCCACGCAATGGTCACTTCCAGGTTTGATTACTGTAATTCGCTGGCTTACCCTTAAAGCTGAACTGGAAATTATAGCTGGTACAAAATGCAATGGCACGCCTGCTGATGTTGACATCTGTGTGGGCTCACGTTCTGCATGTGCTTTGTCAGCTGCATGGGTTGCCAGTTGAGTACTGGATCTGCTTCAAAGTGTTGGCAATCACCTTCAAAGCTTTATACGGCCTGGGACCAACATACCTAAGTGTTATGTATTTGCTTATGTGCTTCTTATGTGTTATGCTATGTAACCTAAACCAGAGCTTCAGGCACAAGCTCCTTATGCTAATGAGCTCCTGCAGCTCTTTTTCTACGAAATGACCCCTGCCAGTCCATAATGTAGGTAGAGGGTGAGCAGTCAATCGCCAATTGCCCCCCTTCAAAGAAGATACTGTAAAGTCACCTCCATACTTGAGAGGAGACGGATGGAGCGTAATAAGCAGGATCTCAGTTAATTTCTCTTAGCACTCCACAATTAAGGATACATTTGCCCATTAATTTCCAATTCTGACATATTTCTTTCTTTCACTATGTTTCCCCCAGAATTTAACTTAAACCAATGGTAATGATATAAACTAATTAGTTGCTGTAGATTTTCCAGGTTGTGTGGCCGTGGTCTTGGCATTGTAGGACCTGACGTTTCTCCAGTAGCTGCAACTGGCATCCTCAGAGGTATAACACAGAAGAATGGAGTACTCTCTGTGTCAAGGTGAGCAGAAAAATGGTAGGCAGGTAGTTTATATGTACCCTGGAAGGTGGGGTAGGGCTGAGTCATTATCTTGTAGTAGTCCTCCAGGCTATGAACATGCTAATGGAGGAGATTTCCTGAGGAGGTTCTTTTGTCTATGGATTGTTTCCTGTTTCTTGAGGAGGTTCTTTTGTGTGTGGAATGGCTATTGAAACTCTAATCTGACATGGTAACTGGAAGTGTTGTCCAGTCTTTCAGTGTCTTGGAACAAAATACTGTGTCCTGTTTGGGTTCAGCTATGTTCAGCCACTGCTGATTTTTCAGGTTGGCCAAGTCTGCAGTGTCTTTCGTGTTCTTTTATCCTTATACTATTTCCCAGAGGGTTTTTTGTGTGCGGATACCTATTTCCACCAACAGAGGGCTCACTTTCCCCCAGCAGCTTTTCCGACATAGTCAGGAAACTTCCTGGATCTGCAGAAAAATCCAAAAACTGAAAAAATCCCTTCAGGAACAGTTGAATTCCGCCAAAAACCTTTTGAAATGGCTTCTGCAGGGACCTAACTCCAGGCATCAGTGGTGAGAGATTAGAATGTGGGGAAGCTTCTCACTGGCTCTGTCAGTAAAAGGGTGGGGGAGGGGCCCTTTCCAGGCCTCTTTGGCCTGGGAGGGAGGGAGCCTTGGGGCCAGGCTGGGGAGTTCCTAGAGGTTTTGTGGTGGGGTGTAAGGAGGGCAGGATTTGGGGAAGAGGGAGGCCTCAGCTGGGTATCATGCCACAGAAACCACCCTCCAAAGCAGCCATTTTCTCCAGAGAGACAGATCTCTGCTGTTCACTCTCCAGGCCCCACTTGGAGGTTGCCAACTCTAGGTCTGGCAGCAGTCTAGGGTTGCCAGTCCCCCCATGGGCACTGCCAGGGGATGGGGGTGGTGGGGTTGCCAGCTCCAGGTCTGGAAACTCCTGGAGATTTGGGGATGGAGCCTGGGGAGCACAGGGACCTCAGTGGGGTACAATGCCCTAGAGTCCACCCTCCAAAGCATCCATTTTCTCCAGGGGAAGTTCTCAGTAGTCTGGAGCTGAGCAGTAATTCCAGGGGATCCCCAGATCCCACCCGGAGGCTGGCATACCTAGGCAGCACCCCCTGGATGACTTGATACCACCTAATTTGCATGACTTAACTTGGCCTGGCTGCTTGCTGCTGTTCAGCAACCACCCTATGAAAGCCAGCAGTGGTGCAGTTAGAGCTTCAGAGTAGGGTCTGCAAGACCCAGGTTCAGATCCCCATATTGTGGTGGAAGCTGACTGGGTGATTTTGGATCAGTCACATACTTTCAGTCTAACCAACCTCACAGGGCTGTTGTGCAGATAAGAAGTAGGTGAGAATAATGTAAGCTGCTTTGGTCCCCACTGTGGAGAAAGACTATAATTTTCCTTGGTAGAAGCTGTGGGGGAGGGGGTGGAGACGAAAAGCTGAAGACAGATAAAGGCAGATAAAGGTTGGTTGGCTGTTGGGTGGGAAGGAAATAGGGTTGCCAACTCCAGATTGGGAAACTCCTGGACATTTGAGGGGTGGATCCTGGGGAAGGTGGGGTTTGAGGAGGGGAGGAACTTCAGACCGGTATAATGCCATAGACTCCACCCTCCAAAACAGCTGTTTCCTCCATGAGAACTACCATTGCCAGCCTCTGGGTGAGGGCTGGAGATCACCCAGAATTACAACTGTTGTCCAGATGACAGAGATCAGTTCCCTTGGATAAAATGGCTGCTTTGGATGGTTGAGTCTATGGCTCCACCCCCAGAAGGGAGAAAGAGTGTGAGATAGGTAAGGGTAGAGGGGAGGAAGCAAAGGTGTGAGGAATGGGATGACCATCCTGCAAGTTTCTTGCGGGTCCCCACTTGTTCTTAATTTACCCCTTCCACTGTGCATCTTACAGTGACAGAACTCAGGAACGCCCCCAAAACGGATTAGCAGTAGATCAGGAAAAGCAAAGGGAAGTATTTCTTCAAGCGATGCAAAATTAACTTATGGCACTCACTGCCACAAGATGTGATTATGTTGATTACTGATTTAAATGGCTTTAGAAAGGAACTAGACAGAAGACAGATTCACAATGGAGAATCTAAAGGTCTTCAAATGCCATGGATACCCATCTCACATGAATGAAACTTCTAAGTTCAAAGACAAAATACTTTTGAAGAATTCCCAGAAATATCTGGTACAGTTAAGGGAACTTCACAGTTCTGCTCCATATTGATTCTTTCACTTATCTAAGATGCCATCTAGTGGAGAAATCCAGACAAACAAAGGCATGTGAGGGAGAAGCCAAGGAAGGAGGTTCCAGGAGGTAGCCTGAAGGTATGTAGGACCAAGCATCAGGTTGCCAGGCGGAAGCCCTTCTGGGAAGCTCAGATACACCACCTTCAATTCTGAAGAAGAAAAGCGTGATTAGCCACGCAGCAGTGTGATGGGCACAGAGATTCCTGTCACATTTTACATTATGTTTACACATTTAACAATGTGTTCTGTTCTTTGTTATGTGCTTTGCTGTGCTACCATTTTGTAACTGTTGTATATGCATCATATTTTAGAATGTGTATCTTCTAATGCTTATATGTACATATCACTTGCGTTTTGTGTATTTTGTCTTTAATGTGTGGGCTCAGAGCCAATGTGGTGTGGTGATTGTGAGTGGTGCACTCTAATTTGGAGAAATGGGTTTGATTTGCCACTCCACCTCCACAGGGAGCCTGCTGGGTGACCTAGAGCCAGTCACGGTTCTCTCAGAACTCCCTCAGCCCCACCTACCTACCTCACAAGGTGCCTGCGCGCTGACAAAGCAGAGCAAAGAGGAATGTGCCCCAAGGTGCACCCCAGAACAAACTAATTTATGCAGCAGCCAAATCTCTTGCTCACAACTTTAATGCCAGTCGCTTACAAAGTAGAATTTTTGCTCACAAGACTCCACAGCTCAGAGAGAGCACTGGAAGCCACGACCCTCAGTTTGCAAGACCTGAGCAAGGCTGTTAATGATAGGATGCTTTGGACAGCATTAATTCATCGGGTCGCCATAACTCAGAAGTGACTTGAGGGCACTTCACAGACGAGAGAGTTTTAACCATGGTTTGATGTGATACCTGGATGTAGACATCCTGGCTTAATCCTGTTTTTTTCCCTCTGGCATCAAAGGAAGAAAAAGGAGCAGGTTCTCTGTGTACCAAAAACTGTGCACATAAAGGAGACCTACCTGTTGACACCTGCCCAGTAACTGAGAGGAGGGAATGAAACTAGAGTTTCTTGACGCAAACCAGGATTCGAGTTATTGCCTGTGAGCTGAGTGCAGGTTTCACAAACTAACCATAATTATAATAAGCGGGCACTGTCGATTGCTGAAGAATGTTTTGCCATTAAAAGAACCACCCACACCAGCCTGCCCTTCCTGGGTGGATTTTGGGGGGTTGGTGGGTTGTGCCAGAAGTTGCCAATTCGAAAAACTTAGTTCAGACTACAGAGCAGAGGCTTTGCTGCGAATACATTTTGCTTTGGGGAAAAAAGTGCAGGAGAAACTAGTATGATTAGGGAGGGAAAACGGGGAAGATATGAGAGAGGTCTGGGATGTTTACGAAGTGGTCTGAACACAAGATAAGAACACTGTAACATCAGGCAATGCAAGTGGATTTTTAAGGCAATGTGAAAGACGCCCTTGTTGCTTAGCCAAACGGTTAACAGAAGGGGCTGGTTTCTCGGTAGAAGGGATCTGGCCCAGATGACATGTCTGTTCTGTGAGGATGCAGAACACTCTGGGATTCTTCAGTCCCATGGGAAGGTCATGCTCACACCCCGCATGTTCTCCTGATAAACACGGTCAAAGAGTTCACTTTGTGCCACTGTCAAGTGGTTCTTCCAATCCCCAGAGATTCCTGGAACAACACAAGAGGAACCAGTTACCACACAAGACCTCTGTGTTGTTACCACCTCCTGCAGGGACTGTGCCACTTCAGAAACAGCATCTTGCCATAAGTTCTGAGTGGGACCGTCAGAGATGGCCGTGTGAAACAGCAGGGGCTCAAATCCACACTCTGCCACAGGAGATAACTGGGTCACCTTGAGCCAGTCATTGTCCCTCAGTCTTACCAGTCATATGGTGGTTGTGAAGATAAAATGGAGATGGGGAGAACACTCTTGTAAGTCACTTGAGCTCCCCATTGGGTAGAAAAGTGGAGTACAGATTTATATGTAAAGAAAGGCCAGAGGAGGACATTCCTATTCCTTCCCCTCCTGCCACGTTTCAGAACTCACATGACTGGGCAGCTGCAGAGTTCCCCTCACTGACCTTCCCTCACCGAGTGAGTTCACCACAGCTGCAGAGTTCATCTCACGCTACTTTGATGGTCTTTTGGTGCATGAAAATCTGCAAGTAGCCCCTATATTTTTATTTCCTTTTTAGATTCATAAAAACCTCGCATTCCTATGGCTTAGCGCAGAGAACTGTATTTTGCCTTGTCTCATACATCTTGTGGTCCTCATCAGGGCCCTTTTGTTCCATGTATTTGTGTTATCTACCTTCCATTTTCTTAAACTCATCCAGAATGAGTCCTGTCTTTGCTGACAAAATTTGAGGGGGGAGCGGATACAGAAAAACAAAGTTTGAGTCAGCAGCCCGCCCTTCCTTGCTCACCCGCTTTTGGCCCCGTCTAATGCATCTCAGTTCTTACTGGGATCCCCATCGTATTTCTACAACAGAGGGCCAGCATCTTTGTTGCCCATAGACTTTTGACTGCTGGGGTTGCCCATAGACTTTTGATGCATGTAAATGCAGAGACCAGGAGAACGTCACCTGCCAAATTCCTGCCTATTAATGGCTAGAGGAGCTGCCAAACACTAGTGTACGCAAGCATTGTCTCCGAACAGCAGCCCTACAGAGGACACAGGTTGAGTCCTGGGTGCCCGCCCTCTACACTTGGACGTAATTAGTAAGTTCTCCCCCATATAAGGTGCCTAATTCTGATCATAATGGCAACTGTGTGTGGAGCAGGAACCTCTGATTTCCCCAACCTGCACCATTTTCTGACTTGAAACAGTCCAGGCAGGGGCTATCTGGCCCACCAGAGAAACCCACAAATGTACACGTGGGTTTCCCACTGGGTTATAAGAGTGCCACTTCTGGAACATTTCAGGTCATGAAAACAGCACCCTTCTCCATAACATATTGTGATTCCAATCCAAATCATGCATTGCATAAGAACATAAGAGAAGCCATGTTGGATCCGGCCAGTGGCCCATCCAGTCCAACACTTGGTGTCACACAGTGGCCAAAACCCAGGTCCCATCAGGAAGTCCCCCAGTGGTGCCAGAACTCTACAAACCCCCCAGGTTTGCCCTCAAGTACCAAGAATAAAGGGCATGACTGCCCCAGACATGGCATTCCATCTGTACTTTGTGGCTAATAGCCACTGATGGACCTCAGCTCCATGTTTATCCAGTCCCCTCTTGAAACTCTATAGCTGCCACCACTTCCTGTGGCAGTGAATTCTACATGTTAATTACTCTTTGGGTGAAGAAAAGTGCGTGCATGGGTACTGAAGAGAACTGCAGCTCACCTCTGACTGTTGCATGAAGGCTGGGGGGCCCTGAACCCAACCTGCAATGTATAAATCACCTTCACCCCCTGGTGTCAGCAAACACGAACAAACCCTAAAGAGCCCTTCAGCTCTACCTGTTACCTTTTCTCAGGAGCTTCCCCTTCTCGTGGTCCATGTAGGTCTCTCCGACTATAGTGAAATTGGACATCTTGTTATCCTTCATCTTCTGGAAAGAGGCATTTTCCACCACAGAGTCAATTTGCTGGCTACTGAGCTCCTTCCCAAGGAAGTGGCAAATCCTCTCAACGCTGCCTCGTAGGTCCTGAGAAGGACACAAGCAAAGGCCAAAAGAACACATGAAGCTGCCTTAAGCGGAATCAGACCCTTGATCCATCAGAGCCAGTATCATCTATTCAGACTGGGGTTGTGGAAAAAGTCAATTAAAATTTCTACATGTGTCAATGTGAAAGAAAATTGTTATAAAATGATGTATAGGTGGTATATGACACCTAAAAAAATTGCTAAAATGAATGAGAACATGTCTAACAAATGTTGGAAGTGTAAACAAAAGGAAGGCTCATTTTATCATATGTGGTGGACTTGTGATAAAGCGGTAGCCTATTGGACAGAGATTCATAATGAAATTCAGAAGATTCTGAAGTGTACCTTGAAAAAACAACCTGAAACGTTACTTTTGGGTTTGAAAATGGAAGAGATAAACCCCCAAAAAAGAACATTGTTGTGGTATCTGATTACAACAGCAAGAATGACTTTTGCCCAATTTTGGAAGCAAGAAAAAATACCAGAAAAATGGGATTGGATAAAGAAGATGCTTTTTATGGCAGAAATGGACAAACTGACAAAGAAGCTTAACGGTAGAGATGATGAAGAATTTTTTATAGAATGGAAAGAGTTTAAAGACTATCTCGAAACAAACTGGGATGTAAGAAATAAGTTACTCTGCTTTTGTAACTATTAAGAATAGAAAAAAGAAAGTAATGATTGAAAATTAGTTAAAGTGTTAAAGGCTTACACTGGACACATGTGGAGC